>JAKWIX010000241.1:0-102171 GCA_027704785.1 Solanum chmielewskii | reverse complement strand
AATTATTAATACATGCAAGACATTATTCTAGAATTGTTATTTAGATAGGTTTTACCTCATTATTTGCCTATGGTTCCCAGAACCCTAGTTATGGAGTTTAGTTACCATAGTCATAATCACAATATTCAAATATATGATATAAGAATTCATGTACTTAATTCAATGAGAAAGAGTAAAATCCGAAAGTTTGCTTCATTAATCACAAAAAATCACCTATAATCAATGATAATCAAAAGTCTAACAATACAATGTTTACCAATACGGAGTCTAACAATGATCCCGAGTCTAACAATAATCCAGAGTCTAACAATACGAAGTCTAACCGTCTAAGAGTCTCACAATGCGGAGTCTAACCTCAAAAACGAGGTTTTTCGAACTATTTATAGAAAATAAAAACCTAATTAAACAAGGACTCTATTTGCTGGAAATCTGCCAAAACGCGGCTGGGTTGACGGACCTCGCGACGGATCGTCGTGGTCACGACGGACCGTCATGGACTCCATCATCCTATACTTATGCAATTTCTACTGATGCTCTCTTCATTACCCTCGACGGCAAGTATGACGAACCGTCATAGGCACAACGGTCCGTCGAGGGTCTTCGTTCCAAAACACTTTTACTCTTGGAATATGGGTACTGGGATTACTTCTATGAACTTCATGATGAACCTGCAGGATGGACCGTCATAGACACGACGAACCGTCACAAGCTTCGTTACCCCACACTTAGTCTGAATTCCCCATCTTCATTCAGCAGCTGCACTACGCTGCCACCTACGGACCGTCACAAGCACTACAGACCATCATAAGCTCCGGAGGTGGTCTCTTCTGCATTTCTTTTCTCAAAATCTCCGCATTCATCTTTGGACAGATTTCTCGCAAAACAAAGAGAAACTTATATAAAAATTTTCACAAAAAAGCTTTTGGACACACTAAACTTAAGGAAAAAGTATTAATAATACCGTGAAACCACGGTATATCAAAATCCCATTTTAATTCCTCCTTATCGGATAGCTCCGGAAGAATTGAAAGAGTTGAAAGCTCAACTTAAAGATTTACTAGACAAAGGCGTCATTAGTATATCTCCATGGGGTGGTCTGGTGTTGTTTGTAAAGAAGAAGGATGGGTTCCTTAGAATGAGCATTGATTATTGCCAACTCAATAAAGTCACTATTAAGAACAAGTATCATCTCCCTCATATTGACGACTTGTTTGATCAACTCCAAGGGGAAAGCTACTTTTCTAAGATTGACTTGAGATTGGGGTATCACCAACATATGGTGAGAGGTGAGGATATACCAAAGACAACATTTCAGACTAGGTACGATTACTATGAGTTCTTAGTATGTCCTTTGGTCTCACTAATGCCCCAGTAGAGTTTATGGATCTCATAACTAAGGTGTTTCGTAGTTACCCAGATTCATTTGTAATTATCTTCATTGACAACATCTTGGTATATTCCAAAAATGAGGGTGATCACATGGACCATTTGAGGGTGGTGTTACAAGTACCTAGAAAAACCTATTAATTTCCAAGTATAGCAAATGTGAGTTTTGGTTGAGGTAGGTGGCGTTTCTTGATCATAGCATCTCTACTGAGAAAGTTGAGGTTGATCCAAGGAAAATTGAGGCATTGAAAAATTGGCCTAGACCATTGACTCCAACTAACATTATGAGTTTTTTTGGGTTTAGAGGGTCATTGTCGGAGGTTTGTGGACGGTTTTGCATCCATTGCATCTCCCTTGACTACTTTAACCCAAAAGAGCAAGAAATTTGAGTTGTTGGAAGCATGTGAGAGAAGTTTCCAAACGTTGAAAGATCTTACTTCAGCTCTAGTGTTGACTTTACCGGAGGGTACAAACCACTTCATTGTGTATTGTGATGCATTCCGATAGGGTTTAGGGTGTGTGCTTATCCAACATGAGAAACTAGTAGCCTATGCTTCTAGAATACTTAAGGTGCATGAGAGGAACTATCCAACTCATGATCTTGAATTAGCAGCCGTAGTTTTTTCCTTGAAAATATTGAGGCAGTACTTGTATGACATTCATTTTGATGTGTATATCGACCATAAGAGTCTCCGATATGTGTCAACTCTAAAGAAGTTGAACCTTTGACAAAGAAGGTGGTTGGAATTGTTGAAGGATTACGAAATGAGTGTTCTCTATCACCAGGCAAGGCAGGTGTAGTTACGGATGCTCTATGTCGTATGACCATGGGTAGTGTGTCTCATGTAGAGGAAGACAAGCAAGATATAGTTAAAGATGTTCATAGGTTGGCTAGATTGGGTGTGAAGTTGGAAGATTCTCTGAATGGTGGTTTTATGGTCCATCATAACTCCGAGTCATCTTTGGTAGTGGAGGTGAAGTCCAAACAACATCTTGATCAACCATTGATGGAGTTGAAGCAATTGGTTCTTGGCAAGCTTAATGAGTCATTCTCCTTGGGGGGGGGGATGGTGTCTTGAGGTATCAAGTAAGGTTGTGTGTTCTCAATGTAGATGTTTTAAGGAACCGAATTCTTGAGAAAGCTCATGGGTCCCATTACTCCATTCATCAGGGTTCAATTAAGATGCACCATGACCTTAGGGAAGTGTTTTGGTGGGAAGGTTTGAAAAAGGACATAGCAGAATTTGTTGGTAAGTGTACAAATTGCCAACAAGTGAAAGTCGAACACCAAAAGCCCGCTGGTTTACTACAAGAAATCCAAGTATCTACTTGGAAGTGGGAAGACATAAATATGGATTTTGTGGTAGGTTTGCCTCGGACACAAATTCAATATGACTCTATATGGGTGGTTGTGGAAGATTGACCAAATCTTCTCATTTCATTCACCTCAAGTATATCTATTCAGCGGACGATTATGTAAGGATCTTTATAGATGAGATTGTGCGTCGCCATGGTATTTCGTTATCTATCATATGGGATAAGGGTGTGATATACCATGTTTTCGTGTTATTTTTAATGCTTTTTCGTTAAGTTTTTTGTGTCTCCAAAAGCCATTTTTATTGATTTTATGTAAGTTTCCCTTTATTTGCAGGAAATCTGTCTAAAGATGAACAAAGAAGTTTTTGAGCAAGAAATGCAGAAAAGTTACCACCTAAGAAGATTGTGATGGTTTCGTAGGTGGCAATGTAGTAAAGCTGCTGAAGGAAGATGGGAAGTATGACCAAGTGTGGGATTATGGAAGTTCATGACGGACCGTCATAGCCACGACGGTCCATCCTGCTGGTTCGTCGTGATGATCAGAGAGTAGTCCCAGTACCCAAATTCCAAGAAGTTTAAGTGTTATGGAATGAAGATTTTCTTAAGTCAAACTTTTAGCTGTTAAAAATATTTTTTAGTTAAACTCTTTGATCTTAGACTCTTTGATATTAGACTTTTTGGTTGTTACACTTTTTCTAGAATTGATTGTGGGTGCATTTGTTGATTAATCAAGTGAACTTCTAAATTCTTATATTACGTATATGAATATTGTGATTATGACTATGGGTAACTAAACTCCATAACTAGGGTTGTGGGAACCATGAGTGAATAATGAGGTAGAACCTAACTAAAATAACAATTCTAGAATAGTGTCTTGTATGTATCGATAATTCTTTCGTTTAGAAGTCTTTTTAATGGATGGACAACGTTAGAACTCGCCTTAATGCTACTTTCCGGACCAAGGAGGTAGATAATAGGAAAAGAATTATCAACATAGATTTAGTGTATACTATCTAATAGGCTAGTATTGATTGGTACGAGGTAATAACTTAGTCAAATATCGAATACAATGCTTAATATGAGGTAAATGTAAGGGTTAGTATAGAAACACACGTAGCAGGACGAAGGTGCGGAGTAAAATTTTCTAGATGCCAGACCAAGGATTTAGAAATACATAACTTATCACTTTGCATGCAAGATACTAGGAAAGAATTGATATAGTTAGAATTATCAGGTTAGGAACCTGTGAGGAACACTTAAACCCTAGTTACTTTTATTAACTGATTAAACTTCAAGATTTGAATCTGTTAGTTGTTTACTTTAATTTAGTTAGTCATTTTCATTCATTTAGAAATAACCCCCCTTTTATTGTCTTTTGTTTTCTACGGAAATAATTGACTAAATAATAGTAATAATTGATCAAAGTTACGTCTGAACTATTTTCCTCGTGGGAACGATCCCAACCTCATTTTTTGGGTTCTTTACTTGATACAACCACTTTACTTCTTATTTGATAAGTAAGTTGAGCGTATCAAATTTTGGCTCCTCTGCCGGGGAAAGTAGCTTTTAGATTAACTTAAACTTATTACTAAAGTTTAGTCGATATTTTCTTAATTTTACTTTTTTTATTGCTTTTGATTCTTGCAGAACTATCTTCCTTGTATGCCAAATACACGGAGAGGAAGAGAACCCTTGTTTCCCTACTATCACGAATTAGAGAGTACCTTCCCATATAGCTAAGGTAAGGGCAGTGTGTAAAAGTTATTTAGGGAGGCCTGATTTGAATTTGGATGTAATAGGGCTAAGAGTATTTCCTCTCTCATTGACGGGAGAGACTGCTGTTTGGTTAAATGAACTCCCTTATAACTCAATTTTAATTTTGAACGAACTAAGGGACGTTTTCTTAGCACGTTACTACCTGGTCTCCAAGAAACTAAACCACAAACATAGAGTGAACAACTTTGTGGCACTAATAGGAGAGTAAGTTAGTAGTTCTTGGGATAGATTCACCTCATTTTTGAGAAGTGTCTCCAATCACCGCATAGATGATGAGTCACGGAAGCAATACTTCATTCGGGGACATGATGATAATAATAAAGCGATATTGGATATTATAGAGGGTGGTTCTTATGGGGAGTGTCCTTATGCCGAGATTTCCAAAAAGTTAGAGAAAATATCCCAAAATAATAAAGCTTGGAGTACTAGGAGGTCAGATAATGGAAGAAATACCTTCGCAGTGCAATCCACTCACAGCCCAGCCACATATGAGATTCGTGAATAGATGGCTCAGATTAGAAATGAGCTTGGGTTGGTATTAAAACATGTCACTGGGGTGTAGAAAAGATAAATGCAGTTAACTACTTGTATAAACAACCACCACCAAATTATAAATGCTATTATGTGGAGAATTCCTACGCGGTAAATGAGTAGATGGGGGAATTTTGACCGAGTGCCCAAGGCTCAAATCAGGATAATTGGCGCCAAGGTCAAGGAAACAAAGACCGGATCTATGGTAACTATAACCGTGAGTGTAATTATGTGCGATATAGAAACTACAACCACGACAACAACTTCAACAAAGGTAACTATGGTAACAGAAATAATAGGAATGGGCCCTATGTCCCTCCTCAAAATCGTGAAGTTACTCCTAAGGATGGTGGATATAGTATGGCGCGAGTTGAGGATATGTTGCACAAAATGATAAGGCGCTTCGATGTTAGTGATGAGCAAATTAAAGAGTTAAGGAGTGATTTAGCGAGTATTGGCAAAAAGTCGATACACATGCAATATCGATTAAGCAGCTTGAGTTGCAAATGACACAATTATCTGCAACCGTGAACACACGGCAACTGCGCACTCTTCCTAGCAACACTATCCAAAATCTGAAAAATGATGGACACTGTATGACAATCACTACTCGAGGTTGTAAACAGACCATTGACCCACCTATGCCGTCTAAGGAGGAAAAGGTGATAAAAGATAATGATAAGGGTGTAGACGGTAGTGGTGAAGTAGAAGATAACACTGGAAAAGATGTTGAAGTGCCTACAAAGGTAATTCCCATGCCTACACCCCTCCCTTTTCTCAAAGAGTAGTGAAAAAGACCGAGAATGGTAAATATCGGCGTTTTATAACAATGTTGAAGCAGCTTTCTATCAATGTCCCTTTGGTAGAAGCTCTAGAACAAATGCCCGGTTATGCCATGTTTATGAAAGATCTGGTTACAAAGAAAAGATCTGTCACTTTCGAGGATGATGATAGAATTCAACATTGTAGTGCTATTGCTACAAGATCTCTCGTATAAAAGAAAGAAGATCCGGGTGCGTTCACTATTCCTTGTACAGTCAGGTCATTACATTTTGTTAAAGCATTATGTGATCTGGGGGCAAGGATAAATCTCATGCCCTTCTCGATCTACAAGAAGTTGGGTTTGGGTGACCCAACGCCCACTGCGATGCGGCTACTGATGGCCAATCAAAAAATGAAATAGCCTATAGGGATACTCCAAGATGTGCTAGAAAATGTGGAGTCGTTCATATTTCCAGCAGATTTTGTTATTCTTGATTATGAAGTCGATTATGAAGTGCCTATTATTCTTGGGAGTCCATTCCTCGCTACGAGTAGCGCCTTAGTTGATATGGAAAAGGGGCGGATGAAATTTAGGTTGAACAATGAAGAAGTGACCTTCAACATTTGTAGGTCCATGAGGCAGAGTGGTGAGATCCAATTAGTATCTGCTATATCCTACAAAGAAAAGATGAAGAAGCACCATGACCTAAAAATTGAAAAACGAGAGCTTATGGTTGGGGATTTGGTGCTTTTATACAACTCTATGTTACGTTTATTTCTGGGCAAGCTCAAGTCCAAATGGACTGGCCCTTACTTGATAACCCAACTATTCCCTCATGGAGCAGTTGAGTTAGAAACCAAAGAGGGTGTGCGGTTGAAGGTGAATGAACAATGAATAAAACTATATCTTCGACATGTTGAATCGGCGAATAATGTGATCGAGGCATACCATCTTGATGAAGTCTGAGTAATCAAGTGTCTTCAGTCGTGCCGTGACGTTCAATCAGGCGTTGGTTGGGAGGAAACCCAATACCTATAGTTTTCTTTCTAGTAATGGTAGCATTTTCTACTAATAGGTTTTAAATTTGCAGGTAGCACATCACCAGAAAATTCTGCAGAAAATCACTCTGCAACATTTACTGACGGATACATCAACGGACCGTCACGCATGCGACGAACCGTCACATAAATTTGTTGTGCCAGATACGGCACTCATTTATTTTCAAAACTAGGGCACACGTGGCGGAACCAATGACGGACCATCACATCTGCGACGAACAATCATCGAGGACTCATTGCGTCATTAATGAGAGTACCCGACACGACCCGGCTTGGGGTATTTTACAAATTGTTAACATTTAAAAACCCCACCCCTTCATTTCACCCATTTCCTTCCCTCTTTCTCCCATTTCCCTCCCTTTCAAACTTCCAACTTCCTACCTCTCTTCTCTATCAACTGATCATTTCCCCAATTCCTAAAATCTACTTTCTACTGATCAGAGTCTGCTGCTGTGGTTCTGTTCTTGCTAACCAAGTTCCTAACTTGCTTGTCTTTTTCCTCTTCTCATGTATGTGTCTCTGATTTCTACCCATTTACATTGCATTTTTGTTTCTCAATTAGTATTAGACTATTTCTTATTGATGAGTCTTCATTCGTTGATCCAATTTCGTCTGACCTAGGTTGAGAATCCTCAAATTGCCATGCTGAAAATCTAGAAATAGGTGCTTTAGCATTGCTAGTTTGCTAGGTATTTGGGTTAGAAACATGTAGGTTAACACTAAGTATTCCATTTGACTCAAAGAGGATGAATGTGGCATCCTCAGTTCTGTCACGGAATGACAGAACGAGACCCCGATGACGGACCGTCGCACCCAGACGGGCCGTCATACGGTCTGCTCCAACACCCCACTGTTCATTTTTTCTAAAGTATCCACCAACAGACACATGAAACGAACTGTCGTTTCCTTGACGCTCCGTCTTGCACATCCGTTCTGGTTGTCAGAGATCCTATTCCTCAGGGTTTCCAACTTTTTCTAAGTGTCCTCTGACGAACATCTACGACGAACCGTCATACCTTCGACGGTCCATCCTGCACAACCGTCATGATTGTCAGAGACCCTTGTCCTAAGGGTCACCATTTTTTTTCTAAGTGTCCTCTAACGGACATCTATGACGGATCGTCGTACCCTTAACGGTCCGCCCCGTACAACCGTCATGATGTTCAGAGACCCATATCCTGAAGGTCTCCATAGTTTTTCTAAGTGACCTCTGACGGACATCTGCGACAGACCATCGTTTCCACGATGGTCCATCCTGCACAACAGTCAAGGTTTTCAGAGACCCTTATCCTAAGTGTCTCCAACTTTTTCTAAGTGTCCTCTAACGGACATCTACGACGGACCATCATACCTTCGACGGTCCATCCTATAAAACCTTCGTGACGGTCAGATACACCTTTTTCTAAGTACCTCACGACGGACCGTCATTGTCACGACGGTCCGTCCTGCTTAGCCGTCATAACTGTCAGAGATTTTTCTTTAGGTGTCTCCACATAAATATAGTTGAAGTAATACATGACAGACCCCATGACGGTCCGTCGTACTCACGACGAGCCCTCACCTGGTCCATCGTGTTTCACTGTTACTACAGAAATGTCATTACAGCTTTGCTCTTATATTTATTTTGTGTCATTTTTACTTTTCTTGTTTGCTCCTTCTAGTACTAACATTGATTCTTTACAAGTACTATCTCTAATGGCACCAAAACAAGATCGAGTTTATGCACGTTGGCGTTCAAAGTCCGTCGCCCGTCTGCCCGACTGGTTATAGGCTCTGATGATGAGCATGATCCTGAGTACGTGCCCCCAGACACTGCCACTCCATCACGAGCTACACGGGAAACCAGAGCTACGCTCGAAAAGGTGGCGTCCGGTGTAGTCACTGCCTCCCTGTCTGATGAGAAGCGCACACTGACCGGCACACCTTCTAGGTCAGCTACACATGAAGAAGGAGCGTCTGGTTCCTTAGGAGTTTCGTGGTCAGAGGAATCCTCCGGGTCCACACAAGTACCAGCACCGACCATATCTGCACAGTATGCCTCGTCTGATGAGGCTGAAAGTCCTGATTCCACTCCAAGCTCACCAACTGGTTCTCTCACCCCGTTTGTCAATCAAACCAACCGGTGGTGTATCGACGGGCAATATCAAGTGTATTTTGATGCCAAGTTTCTAAATGATAAAGGCGTCATGACACGGACCTTTACACTAGAGAGACGGGTTCTTACGGGAAGTCTCCCAACCATGCCAGAGATCCACAATATCTTAGCCAGACACCGACTTAAGTGGACAACTTGTGCTTTAGGCTGCTAGAGTCAGGAGATAGGCCAAGAGTTTTACGCCTCTGATGTGGCTACTCTCAGATCAAAGATAGATAGGCGTGCTGCCCCTGCCAAACAGGCCCCACTGGAGCACGTCAGGGTACGCGGCATACAGGTCGATATCTCCCTGCCAGCCATCCGCTGGTATCTGCACGGTGAGGACGTTGATGCCAAAAGGACCCCTCTCACCACCGAGTTCGACAACCGAAGGCAAATTGTTAAAGATGGCCAATTTATGCGTGAGCCATCATTGAGAGAGCACACCAAGAGGTGGATGGCCCTGCACTTGTCTATTGATGGAGAGGGTGCAGACTGGGTAACAGAGTCGAAGGGAGCCATCAAGAAGGCTAATTTGACCTTCACGGCTGATTTCTTCTGGTTTATTATACGCCACTACCTTTCCCCCACCGCTGCTCATAATATTGTCACATGGGATCACACCGTTCTGATGGCGGCGATGATAGCCGGGTTCGAGGTGGACTTCTCTTGGATTCTATAGGCGGTCATGCACGAGAGGGCTTTCAATGTCACAACGACTTACCCTTTTCCGTGCATGATATTTTCCATATGCAGGTTTGCAGGTGTGCCCATCTGGAACATTGATCAGCTTAAGACTACGCTGGGCACTGTTGATATCGGCCTCATCATGGATGAGGCCAATGAGTTAGCTCCACGTAGAGGGCCCCGTCCAGATTTTCCTCCAGTTGGTGAATATCTGGATGATACGGTAGCACATGCTCAAACGGCTACGCAGGCTACTTCCGAAACAACTGGCACTACCCTAGTTGAGTCTATCCCGGGTAGTTGCACTGCCCCTAGCTCCTATCGATCAGCCCCTTTCCCCGCTCTTGTCCCGCTTGCTATTGTCCAGAAACTAGAGGCACAGATGGCTATACTTCTGCATCACATCCATCCTTTGATGCAGAGGTCTATTGCTGAGGCAGAGTAGCGCTTGGAGCTTAAAATGGTCCAGCACACAGAGCAGAAGATCGCTGAGGTTCGTCAGTGCTTGGACGCTTTTGAATTGCGGGTGCTAGCCCGTCTAGCCCCTCAGGTGGACATGTCGATACTTCAAGCTACGGTTGAGAGTCTGTGAGCGGACATTGATATGATCCTAGAGGCTACGGTGACTGAGTCTGAGGCCTCTTTTGCAGAGCCTATTGAGGACACAGTGATGGCGGCCTTATTCTCCACTTCTGAGATTCCACCACCTCCCCCTCGCGAGCATGCCAAGAGGCACAAGGGTCGAGAGGAGTATGAGTCTACAACACGGAAGAAGGAGCACCGTGAGATGGAGACTGTGAGGATAGACTTGCTTGCTGATGAGGAGGCGCGTCGAATCAGGGCTGTAGAGTCAGCTGCTGGGGAATCTAGCTCCAGAGATGTGGAGACCGTGGGAGGAACTACTGATAGTGGTGTTGTTGATGAGGACACTACTGAGGGTTTCCAGACTACAGAGGTAGTGGGTTCTGGGGAACCGAACCCACAAGCTTGCTGATAGTCGGCCCTTTGCATCCTAGGTTTGCTTCACCTACCACTCTCGTATTTCAGTTTTTTATGCATTGTGGACAATTATATATCTTTTTGTTGGGGGTGGGGTAAATGGAAAGTGAGTGCTAGGTTGAAGTGTGAGTATCCATATTCAGTATCCTCTTTTGGGGTTTTCTTGCCGGTGTTCTTTTCCCCCAAGAGACTAATTATTTTTATTGTTGAATCGGCATGTCTATATCTTGTGTACATAGTACAACTCTAAAGCATGATGGCTAAACCGAAAATAATATCCCGATGTAATGAAAATGATGCATGACTAGGCATAGTAATTGATAAATTTGTGGCTCTAAGCATGACATAGAGATACACCACTGCTTGACCCTAAGTCTAAAATTTAATCTAGGTTTTCGATAATCTGGTAGAGTAATGAGATGTCAATTGAGTGTGAGGAATATTTGAATAGTCCACTATTTGTACTGAGCTAGAACTTGCCTGGTTAGTCCTACTAAAAGTAAGCTGTAATAGACAACTAGGAAAAAGGATCATAGGCCCTTGTTCAATATAGCCAATTTTTAGCCTAAATAAAAAAAACCCGAATGAAATTAATCACTCTTTGATACTAATGATTTGAGCTTAAACTAGACCTTTCTTTTTCACCCCAACTGATCTTTTTTGGGGTTTTGGCCCTGGTCCCTCCTTTGACATGTGCACCTCAGATTTTGCCAAAAGCATAAGTTGAGGGTGGCTATTGAAGTAAACAACCTTTTCATGGCCCTGACCAAACTTTGGATATTGTGTACTTTGACTCATGGCAAAGCCATGAGTTGAGGGTGGCTATTATGAGGAATGGTCTGGAAAGTGGGGTTGAAAGAACAAAGAGAGAGAAAGAACAAAAGTAAAGTGACTCAAATAAATAAATAAATATATATATATATATATATATATATATATATATAATAATAATAATAATAATAAATACAAGCAAGAAAAGATGAGAGTCACTTACATAAATGAAGAAATAAGGGAAAATAGAAAGGTGAAAGAATATGAGAAATTTGGCGAAATAAAATGATAAAAAGTGGTATGTTTAGCCTATATGTCAAGGAGGTAAAAAAGTCACCAAAGTATACCTAAATATACCCTACCTAACCCTGCGCCTATGTTACAAGCAAAGAAAGTCCTATCGTGATTCTAAGAGTTGTATGGCGAACTTAAAGCAGTGAAAATAAAGGCAAGCTTATGGGAATATGTATGAATGAGTTGTGAATATGTTCTGAGAGTGAGTGTTGAAAATAAATTCTCGTACTCAAACTGAAATTATTGTGTGAAAAATGAGGATGTTGTTTTGAAGTGAGGAAACTAGTTGCAATACTGAAAATATTAGCACCTCGATGAGAAATTGAAGAGTATAGGTGTCAATGCGTGGCGAGTCTGTGTCATGGTCTGATTCCCCATAATTCAAGCTTAATAGTGATAACATGCATAAACATGATGAGACTGATCGGGATTGATAGCCAAATGATTGCGAAAGCTAAAGCATGGATACCATTGTACAAATATTTTGTAGTGAGTCATAGTGCGTCACTTGAGGACAAACAACGAATTTAAGTTGAGGGTGTTGATATACCGTGGTTTCACGATATTTTTAATGCTTTTTCCTTAAGTTTAGTGTGTGTCTAAAAGCCTTTTTGTATTGATTTTTATGTAAGTTTCTCTTTATTTGCAGGAAATCTGTCTAAAGATGAATGCGGAAGTTTTTGAGCAAAAAATGCAAAAAAGTTACCACCTACGGATCTTATGACGGTCCGTCGAGCTTGCGACGGTCCGTAGGTTACATTATAGTGAGTTGCTGAAGGAAGATGGGGAAGTCTAACCAAGTGTGGGATTACGGAAGTTCATGACGGACCGTCATAGCCACGACGGTCTGTTCCGCTGGTTAGTCGTGATGATCAGAGAGTAGTCCCAGTACCCAAATTCCAAGAAGTGTAAGTGTTATGGAACAGAGGTTCTCTTAAGTCAGACTTTTGGTTGTTAGACTCTGTGTTGGTTCAAATCTTTGATCTTAGACTCTTTGATATTAGACTTTTTGATTGTTACACTTTTTCTAGAATTGATTGTTGGTGCGTTTGTTGATTAATCAAGTGAACTTCTGGATTTTATTCTTTGTCATTGAAGTAAGTGCATGAATTCTTATATTACATATATGAATAATGTGACTATGACAATGGGTAACGAAACTCCACAACTAGGGTAGTGTGAACTATAGGAAAATAATGAGATAAAACCTAACTAAAATAACAATTCTAGAATTGCATCTTGCATGTATTGATAATTCTTTCATTTAGAAGTCTTTTTAACGGATGGACAACGTTAGAAATTGCCTTAATGTTACTTGCCGGACCAAGGAGGTAGATAAAAGGAAAAGAATTATCAACATAGATTTATTGTATACTATTTAATAGACTAGTATTGATTTGTACGAGGTAATAACTTAGTCAAATATCGAATACAATGCTTAATATAAGGCAAGGTAAGGGTTAGTATAACAACACTTGTAGCCGGACCAATGTGCGGAGTGAAATTTTCTAGATGCCGGACCAAGTATTTAGAAATACATCATAACTTATCACATTGCATGCAAGATACTAGGAAAGAATTGTTATAGTTAGAATTATCAAGTTAGTGACCTGGGGGGAACACTTAAACCCTAGTTACTTTTATTAATTGATTAAACTCCAAGATTTGAATTTGTTAGTTGTTTACTTTAATTTAGTTAGTTTATTTAATTCATTTAGAAAGAAAAACCCCCTTTTTATTGTCTTTTGTTTTCTAATGAAATAATTGACTAAATAGTAGTAATAATAGATTAAAGTTAAGTCTGAACTATTTTCCTCGTGGAGACGATCCCAACCTCATTAGTTGGGTTCTTTACTTGATACGATCGATTTATATCTTATTTGATAAGTAAGTTTGAGTGTATGAGGGTGCACAATTCCCATCTAGGATGTCATAGCTAAGGTGTTTTGTAGTTGCCTAGATTCATTTGTCATTGTCTTCATTGACAACATCTTGGTATATTCCAAAAATGAGGGTGATCAGATGGACCATTTGAGGGTGCTGTTACAAGTACCTAGGAGAACCAATTATTTGACAAGTATTGAAAATGTGAGTTTTGGTTGAGGTCGGTGGAGTTTCTTGGTCATAGCATCTCTACTGAGGGAGTTGAGGTTGATCCAAGAAAAACCGAGGCAGTGAAAAATTGGCCTATAACATTGACTCCAACTAAAATTATGAGTTTCTTGGATTTAGAGGGTTATTATAGGAGGTTTGTAGATTGTTTTGCATCCATTGCGTATCCCTTGACTACTTTGACCCAAAAGAGTAAGAAATTTGAGTGGTCGGAAGCATGTGAGAGAAGTTTCCAAATGTTGAAAAATAGGCTTACGTCAGCTCTAGTGTTGACATTTTGAGTGGGTTTAGAGTGTGTGCTTATCCAACATGGGAAAGTAGTAGCCTATTCCTCAAGACAACTTAAGGTGCATGAGAGGAACCATCCAACTCATCATCTTACTTGTATTACATTCATTTTGATGTGTATATCGACCACAAGAGTCTCCAATATGTGTTTACTCAAAAGAAGTTGAACCTTTGACAAAGAGGTGGTTGGAATTGTTGAAGGATTACGAAATGAGTGTTCTCTATAACCCAGGAAAGGCTAGTGTGGTTACGGATGCTCTAAGTCGTATGACCATGGGTAGTGTGTCTCATGTAGAGGAAGCCAATAAAGATCTACTGAAAGATGTTCATAGGTTGGCTAGATTGGGTGTGAGATTGCAAGATTCTCCGAATGGTGGTTTTATGGTCCATCATAACTTTGAGTCATCTTTGGTAATGGAGGTGAAGTCAAAACAACATCTTGATCAACCATTGATGGAGTTGAAGGAATTGTTTCTTTGTAAGATTAATGAGTCATTCTCCTTGGGGGGGATGGTGTCTTGAGGTATCAAGGAAGTTTGTGTGTTGCTAATGTAGATTGTTTGAGGAACCATATTCTTGAGGAAGATCATGGGTCCCATTACTCCATTTATCAGGGTTGAACTAAGATGCACCATGACCTTAGGGAAGTGTTGTGGTAGGAAGGTTTGAAAAAGGACATGGCAGAATTTGTTGCTAAGTGTCCAAATTGCCAACAAGTGAAAGTCGAATACCAAAAGCTCGATGGTTTACTACAAGAAATCCAAGTTTCTACTTGGAAGTTATAAGACATAAATATGGATTTTCTTTTAGGTTTGCCTCGGACACAAAATCAATATGACTCTATATGGGTGGTTGTGGAAAGTTCACCAAATCTGCTCATTTCATTCCCCTCAAGTGTATCTATTCAGCGGAGAATTATGTAAGGATCTTCATAGATGATATTGTGTGTCGCCATGGTATTTCATTATCCATCATATCAGATAGGGCTGCACAATTCACATCTATGTTTTAAAGGTCATTCGAAGAAGGGTTTGATACCAAGGTGAAGTTAAGCACCACCTTTTATCCCAGAATAGATGGTCAAGTGGAAAGTACTATCCAAACCCTTGAGGATATGATTAAGACTTATATTATTGATTTCAAGGAAAATTGGGATAAGCATTTGCCTTTGGTGGAGTTTCCTTACAATAATAGCTACCATTCATCTATATCTATGGCTTCATATAAAGTCTTGTATGGTAGGAGGTTTGTATCCTATTTGATGGTTTGAAGTCAGAGAGTATTCACTTTTAGGTTCCGACTTGATTCATAAGACTTTGGAGAAGTTTCATATCATAAGGAATCGATTGCTAATGGCCTATAGTTTGCAAAAGTCTTATGTCGATCATAGGGCAAGGGAATTAGAGTTTCAAGAAGGTGGTAAATTGTACTTGAAAATTTTTCCTATTAAAGTGGTGGTTAGATTTGACAAGAAAGGGAAATTGAGTCCTCGTTTTGTGGGTCCCGATGAAATCATGCAAAGGGTTGGTAAGGTTGACTATAAGTAAGGTTGCCTAGTGAATTGGCTTCGATTAATCCAATTTTCCATGTTTCTATGCTTAACAAGTGTATCAGTGATCCCGACTATATTCTTCCTATTAAGGGTCTTGGTGTGAAGGATAATATCTCTTACGAGGAGGCTTTGGTTCAAATCCTTGATAGGAAATTAAAGAAATTAAGGAACAAAGAGGTGCTTCCGCAAAGGTATTATGGAAGAATCACCTAGTTGAGGGTGCAACATGGGAGTCCGAGACCAGCATGAAGTCCCATTACCCTTATCTATTTGATAACTAACATTAGTTGTTTTTATTAATAAAGAAAATAATGACTTAAAATTGAAGTTTCTTAATTTTTTGTAAAAGTTTTAAAAAATGTGCATTTTTATGTCATTACAGTGAATGACATTGAATTGTGCATTTGGATTTGAAATTTTGCAATTCTTCTTGTTTTAAGTCATGTTATGCATTTTGATATGGTGAGTCTTTAAGAAATGATATGTAAAATGTTGATAAGTTAAGATTTAGAATAATTGACTCATATATGATATGTTGAGCTCTTGTTGTTGTGAGAAGGATATTCCGCATAATGTGATTTTGAGCACTATGTGTGGTAATTGAAGTTTTGAATTGACTAGTGTAAATGTCATGATTGATATTGTTATGTATTTTTTTTTGTTGGGATGCTAGTCTTGAGTCTATTCCTTCCTTCAAACGATTTTAGTTTCATACGGGGATGAATGTTCCCAAGGGTGGGATAATGTAACACTTCGAAAATCCAAGACGTGTTCTAGATCCTAACATAAGTGTCATAAGGTTTATACACTCTTTAAGGTCCATTTTAATGAATATAAGTCATTTAGGAAGTCTATAAACCAAAACGTCCAAGAACGTCCATGACGTTAAAAAATTAGTTCAATGAGATATTAGTGTTCCTTAGAATATTTGACTAGCTTTTAGAAGTCCCAAAATGATCAAAATTGGTGGAAGGGTGTATAAGAAGTATTTAAGTTGATTCATAGTCAAAATTTTTGGGCAAGATTCCCCACGTACTAACCAAGGGCCCTTGCGGAGGACCCTTGCATTTTGGATTCAAAGATTGCTTAAGCAGTGTGAACCCACGAGGGGAATCGATGGGGCATCAGTTGATCGACGGGGCGTCGATGCAATCTGTCAACCAACACTTAGCCATTTCGGCTAATGATCCATATGGACCAGTCTCTGAATCAATCGACAGAGTGAAGCACGGAGGGGGACAGTGATCGTCGACTCACTGATGGACTGCTGATCGGGGTCTCGTCTGTGAAGGCTTTGATTTTCTGCACATTTTTAATTTCATTAATTATTAATTTTGTGGTTATTTAATGAGTTAGTGGCTTAGGTATGTCTAATTAAGTTAATGAATGACCTATATAAAGACCCTAAACATGATTCCCAAACCCAAAACTCTCTTTCTTATCTCTTCATTCTCTATGTTACTGAAGAACTCCATTGAAGACCAAGATAGGGGAGGTTTTAAGGGATGAAAAGAGTCAATTTTATCCATTAATATTCATAAATTATCAAGGTATGTGATCTCTTTCACCTTTGAGACCTCTTTTCTCAAAGGGTTCTATCAAATTGATTTCAAAAGTTGGGTTTCATCCAATACGAAATTGATGTTGTGAATTATTTTGTTTATGATTTATTTTTCATATTATGAATTGATTAACATGTATTCTAAAATATTTAGTATATATCTTTATGAATTGGTCTAGTTTATAAAATATGACCTTTAACCCTTAACCCTAGTTTGTGATCATAATATGAATTGTATTATATTGGTTCAATTGTATTAGTTATTTGTTGAATAACTATTAGATGATGTTTTTGTGTTAATCATGACTAAATTAATATGACTTATAGTCCTATCATGCTTTTTCTTGAGAAGTTGATCTACGTCATGAAGTATGTTGTGAATTAACCTAAGTGTCTTATTTTAAGCTATGGACTTGTTATGAATTGTGATATAGTGATTAAATTGTATTTGTTATAATGTTGGTTATGATTATATGATGATGTTATACCCTAATTAGGTTGAATTAAGGGTTAATCATAAAACCTTGATGATGAATTATGATCGAGACTTGGTAAGTCTTATGATCCCTATTCTTTACTTCAACTATAGTAGATTGTGATTAAGTCATGATGTTGTATTGGAGTATGCCTTGTATTGGGATTTATAGGGTTTGTATGATATTGAATTGAAATTTATTGACTATGGTATGTGAGGTGTTTGTAAGATGAAAATTTTATAAGGATGGTGATGATTTACCAATGTGTCTTATTTCGAAGTGATATGTAAATGTTTTAATATCACTTATATGAATTGTGATGACAGGATTATATTATTGGGATTCTTAATGAGATATGATGATGATTATTATACAAGGGTTAGACCTTATGACCTAAATTAATCTATGATGATTAATAAAGGTATTAAAGACATTTCAAAAAGGGACTCTATCTTAGATCCGAGTGAACTAGAGTGAGGAGTGTCCCTTCCCACACAGGGAAGGTAGGATCACTAATGTACTCTTGAGATTGGAGACTATAATGCGTATAGAATAAAGAGGGTCCCAACTACATCTCCTATTTCTTGAACTATGTTGCCCCCATAGGAGTACAAGCTAGTGATCCACGTAGTTACTATGTTCATGTTTTGGTACTACCTTGGCAAGTAGTCCGCCTTCTTTCGGTGTAAGGTTTCATTACACTGGATTTCACATTATCTCATGTGGTGTACGTCGGTTAGGGAAAGATGTTCACATACTGTAAAATTATTTAAAGAAATGAACTCTAACTAGAATAACCTAGGAGGTTTAGCTTAGTCTAGGTAGAGGTATGGGACTCTACCTATACATTGCACTAGTTAGCCTTAAGTTAAGTCTTAGGAAGATGTTCTTATGTGTATAGAAGCTTGTAAATATAAAGGATATGTACATGATGATATTACATGTTAATGATAATATGTGATGTTATTTATTCTTATGAACCTGTATTTTGTTTATAATTCAAAACTATGATATTACGTACTTTTCATGTTATGCTATATGAAGTGGGATGTTGGTCGTGTTTCTTGTTTAGTTACTTTATTACGTAAGGTTAGGGGAATTTTCATTGCACTGGATTACTTGATATGGGTTCATGGATAATTGTCTTACTTTGATTATGTTATAATAAACTCATATTCGTGCTTGTGGTTATTTATGACTTGATGATGGAGTTTCCTTGTTATGTATTCAATTATATGATATGCATATTGACATGGATTGATGTTTTTGATATTGTGATTAACATGACTATGATTTAATGAAAATGTTTTATTGATTGGTATGGTCTTGTTGAATGTGCATGAAGGTTTACAGAGTAAATTGCATACTTAATGAAATGTCCTATTTTAGCATGTTTTCATGATATGTGTACATATGGTCTCATATTTAGTACAAGCGGTGTACTAACCCCAATTCTTCTTTTCCCCCTACATTTTAGGTTCTGGTCTTTGAAGGAATTTCGGAGACGACTTTGATGAAGACATTGACTTTCCAAGGGCGATGCCACTATCAAGCCTATGATATTGCTTTAGTGATCAAGGATCTTATGTTATTTCCTTTTTCGTATGGACATTAAACATTGTATTACCTATATGTGGTCCTGTTTCATTGATGTATGGGCTAGACAAATTTGATATACTCTTACTAAATGGTCCTGAGATGAGACGACTATTTGAGACAATGTTATATTCTACATATCTATGTGCAATAAGAGTAGAAGACTATGTAATCTTCCTATAGGAAGGGTCTATGTGTACTCGATAAATATCTATTACGTGTATGTAGAGGTATATGTAAACCTCAATGTAGAAGTAGTTAAATGTTTTAAATTTCCACTAATTTGGACCTATGAATGTAATAATATAAGCTAAGAGGATTGTCTTAGTCCTCAAAGAGGACGAAAACACCGGTTATATCTACCGAGGGTTCCTAGATGTGACAACGTGATACGCTCAAACTTACTTCTCAAATAAGAAGTAAAGCGGTCGTGTCAAGTAAATAACCCAACTAGTGAGGTTGGGATCATTCCCACGAGGAAAATAGTCTAGACTTAACTTCAATCTATTATTACTATTGTTAAGTCAATGACTTCCTTGGAAAGTAAAAACAATAAAAGGGGGGTTTCTATTTCTAAATGAATGAAAATAACTACCTAAATTGAAATAGACACTTAACAACTTTGAATGTTGGATTTTAATCAACTAATCAAAGTAATTAGGGTTTACATGTTCTCCACAAGTTCATAACTTGATAATTCTAACTATAACAATTCTTTCCTAGTATCTTGCATGCAAAGTGATAAGTTATGTATTTCTAAATCCTTGGTCCGACATCTAGAAAATCTCACTCCACACCTTGGTTATCATAGCCTCTAAATCCTGGTTTACTGCATTTATCTTTTCTGCACCCCCAGTGACATGTTTTAGTACCAACCCAAGCTCAGTTCTCATCTGAGTCATTTCTTCACGAATCTCATCTGTGGCTGGTTTGTGAGTGGACTGCACTGCGAAGGTATTTCTGCCAGTATCTGAATTCCTAGTACTCCTAGCTTTATTATTCCGTGATATTTTCTCTAATTTTTTGGCAACCTAAGCATAAGGACATTCCCCATAAGATCCATCTACTATAGTGTCCAACACCGCTTTATTATTATCATCATGTCCCCGATAGAAGTGTTCCTTTAGTGACTCATCATCTATACGGTGATTTGGAACACTTCTCAAGAATGAGGTGAATCTATCCCAAGAACTACTAACTGACTCTCCTGGTAGTGCCACAAAGTTGTTCACTCTGTCTTTGTGGTTTAGTTTCTTGGAGACCGGATAGTAGCGTGCTAAGAAAACATCCCTTAGTTGGTTCCAAGTGAAGATTGAGTTGTATGGGAGCTCATTAAACCATATAGAAGCCTCTCCCGTCAGTGAGAGAGGAAACACTCTGAGCCCTATTACATCTAAATCCAAATCAGGCCTCCCTACACAGCTTTTACACACAGCCCTTACCTTAGCTATATGGGCATGTTGATCCTTATAAGGTATCCCTTAAAACAAACCTCTAGCAGGTAGCATTTTCATCAGGCTACTAGTTACCACAAAAGTATGGCCTATGGGTAGAGGAGGCAAAACCAGTGGCCCATCGGAGTCTTCTATGTTATCATAGCCTCTGTAGTATGCTTGGGGCCGTGGAGCGGGATTTTGTCCCCTCTGTTGGTGTTAACCTGGAGCATCGGGTAACAACTAACCATGAACATCAACCGGAGCTGGGATGTTCTGGTTTGGATAATCTTCATTTATTCCCAAGTTTTGATTCATATTGCGTAGTGTACGCTCTAATTCGTGATCGTAGGGAAACAAGGGTTCTCTTCCTCTCCGTGTATTTGGCATACAAGGAGGATAGTTCTGAAAAAAAATCAAAAACAATAAAACAAAGTAAAATCAGGAAAATATCAACTAAACTATAGTAATAAGTTCAAGTTAATCTAAAAGTTATATTCCCCGGCAGCGGCGCCAAAATTTCATACGCTCAAACTTACTTTCAAATAAGAAGTAAAGCGGTCGTGTCAAGTAAATAACTCAACTAGTATGGGTGGGATTTTTCCCACGAGGAAAATAGTCTAGACTTAACTTCAATCTATTATTATTATTGTTCAGTCAATGACTTCCTTGGAAGTAAAAACAATAAAAGGGGGGTTTCTATTTCTAAATGAATGAAAATAACAACTTAAATTGAAAGAGACACTTAACAGCTTTGAATGTTGGATTTTAATCAATTAATCAAAGTAACTAGGGTTTATGTGTTCCCCACAGGTTCATAACTTCATAATTCTAACTATAACAATTCTTTCCTAGTATCTTGCATGCAATGTGATAAGTTATGTATTTCTAAATCCTTGGTCCGGCATCTAGAAAATCTCACTCCGCACCTTGGTCCGGCTACGTGTGTTGCTTTCCTTACCCTTATCTTTACCTCATATTAAGCATCGTATTCGATATTTGATTAAGTTATTACCTCGTACGAATCAATACTAGACTATTAGATAGTTTACACTAAATCTATGTTGATAATTCTTTTCCTATTATCTACCTCCTTGGTTCGGCAAGTAGCATTAAGGAGAGTTCTAACGTTGGCCATTCGTTAAAAAGACTTCCAAGCGAAAGAATTATTAATACATGCAAGACACTATTCTTGAATTGTTATTTTAGTTAGGTTTTACCTTATTATTTGCCTATGGTTCCCACAACCCTAGTTATGGAGCTTAGTTACCCATTGCCATAATAATAATATTCAAATATACGATATAAGAATTCATGTACTTACTTCAATGAGAAAGAGTAAAATCCAAAAGTTTGCTTGATTAATCACCAATAATCACTTGCCAGAATCTCAAAGTAATCAATAATCTCACAAAAAGTCTAAGGATTTTCAAAAGTCTAACAATACAGTGTCTACTAATACGGTGTCTAACAATACGGAGTCAAACCTCAAAAATGAGGCTTTTTGAACTATTTATAGAAAATAAAAACCTAATTAAACAAGGACTCTATTTGCTGGAAATCTGTCCAAACTCGGCTGGGTCGACGAACCTCGCAACAGATCGTCGTGGTTACGACGGACCGTCATGGACTCCGTCATCCTATACTTGTGCATTTTCTTTTGCGTCTCTCTTCATTACCCTCGACGGCAAGTATGACAGACCATCATTGGCACAACGGTCCGTCGAGCATCTTCGTTTCAAAACACTTAAACTTTTCGAATATGGGTTTTGGGACTACTTCTCTGAACTTCATGAAGAACCTGTAGGAAGGACCGTCATGGACTCCGTAACCCCACACTTGGTCAAACTTCCCCATCTTCCTTTAGCAGCGGCACTACGCTGCCACCTACGGACCGTCACAAGCATGACAGTCCGTCACAAGCTCCGTAGGTGGTCTATTCTGCATTTCTTCGCTCAAAACCTCCGCATTCATCTTTGAACAGATTTCCTACAAATAAGGAGAAACTTATATAAAAATTAGCACAAAAAGGCTTTTGGAGACACTAAACATAAGGAAAAAGTATTAATAATATCGTGAAACCACGGTATATCAATCAACATTCAGAATTCACCAATTATACCAATCTAATATAGTAGCTAAAGACATAATAACCAAGTCTCAATCAAGCTTCATCTAACTTGGAATTTAGATTACATCATGTACATTAAAATATCAATCTATAGGCTAAAAGAATGTAAATCAATCCTTACCAAAACCCTTTGCTTTGATAATCAACTATTCATATCCATAATTCATTAATTTATCAATATAAGGCAGTAGCTACAATTATCGTTACATAAATGAATCCAACAGTCATGCACTATAGAATCAAGATTACAGTGAATGCCATGTATTAACAATCAATAGGAAGTAGAGATCAAGTCTTCAAGTATCAACTAACATTGGACCAATAACATAGAATTCAATATCACATTGCATAATTAGCAGTAGATATAAGCAATTCATCATGATATAATCATAATACAATCTACATAAAGTCAAGATCACAAAACCCACTCATAGTCTAAATCAAGTATTTTTTTAAGGGAGCATGGGTTCATCATGATATTGGACTAAAATTCACGGTACAATCAACATGTTAACATAAATTCATCATGATGAAGCCTTTAGAAACGTCTTAAGAAGGAACCCATGGCTAGATTGCAAGATAAGTGATTGGATCGTTAACTTTTTATTGAAAACTTTTAAAAGAACTCTCTAGGTGAAAGGTTACCTAGAGATGAAGGATTAGCATACCTTATTATAGTGGAAAAAAACTAAAAATTAATGAATAACCCATGCGAATCAACGCTCCAAGATGTTCTTGAGCTTCATCTCCAATGGAGGTTTTTAGAGAGAATATTTTTTGAGAGGGAATTCTAATTTTGAATTATAGATTGGGAATGGGGTTTTAACGTTTTTAACAAACTATATACACCCAAAACTAATAAAATAAACCAAATAGGGTCAGGTTAGGACGTGGGGTCAATATCCCATTCACCCCTTAAATGAAAATAGTGTGTCTGGTAGTTGTTGCAACCTGCATTGAGGAACCCATCAACACCCTGTAGGTCCATCGACGGACCGTACTGTAGGCCTTCATTTGGGTATGGGGATTTAAAAATGCCTTGAGCCTTCACCAGGATAAGTTCCAATCTACGCCTCACCATCGACGGGGCATAGTTTAACCTCCCGGTCGTCGATTGAAGGTCGTTGGTTGTCACTGCCTAGGCAACATCTTAAAAGACTTTGGGTCCTCCTTGAGTGCCTTTTGTGGGGACCTTGGGGAGACTTACCCGGGTGTTTCCAGTTTAAATATACGCCTTAAAATTTAAAGGACCTACCACATCAATTTCACCCAAAACACTCGCAACACATCCAAATATGTTAGGCACACTCAAGTTACACATGCAAGTCTCACGGGACAACTTTCAAACATCTTCGACGTTCTTGAACGTTTAACCTCTAAACTTCATGAAACATATCGTAATACTTGTATATAATATTATTACTCATATAACAGCTTCATAAGCCAATGAAACACGTATAAACGCATAAAAATACCTAAGGCCTGTTAGTAACTAGTCATCGAACGTCTTGGTCGTCCCTTGACATTTAAATTCCAAATCACCAAACTCATTAGGCAATGCCTCATTAAATCTTTAAGACCTTTTTAGGTCTTGAAAATATCAAGACACAAACATTAGGCTCTAGACACCTAAATTCATTTTTTTGGGGTCTTACAATGTTACATGATAATATAAACATTTCTCATCTCATAGTTTATGCTGAACAAGTGGAGAAGACAAAGGTTAAGAGGAGGAGTATAGATGCCAATCAGGCAAACTGTTTTGATGCTGGTTCTTCAAAGGGTAGGCTTGATATCCAAGACAAAACTAGGTTTAAAAAGAGGTTTCCTAGCAAGTTTCTTCCATGTTTCCTAAGGTTCGTGATGGTAGGGTGTCTGACCCTAAGACTCAAAAGGGAAGGGGTACTAGTCGATCAAACAAGAAGACAACTTGTAAAAAGTGTGGCAAGAAGAATTATGGTGATTTCCTTATTAGGAAGGAAATTTCCTTTAGTTGTTGCAAGAGTTACCACAAGGTGAGAGATATTCCAAATTTAAAGGGTCAAGACAAGGGTAGTGGTCAAGCTCAAGAAACTGGTTCTATTGTTGATGCTCCGAAGAAGAATCACTTTTATGCTCTCTACTTCAGGGATGAGCAAGAGACTTCTCCCGATGTGGTGACCGATATGTTGAAAGTCTTTTGTACTGATGTATACGCTTTACTTGATCCCGGTGGTACTTTGTCATTCGTTAATCCTCTAGTATAAAAAAAGTTAACATTTTACCCAATATCTTAAATGAACCTTTTTCGGTGTCTACACTGGTGGGTGATTCGGTTGTTTTAAAAAGAGTGAAATTGTCCTATAATGTTTCCCAATAGTGTTATGAATGTTGAACTAGTAGAACTTGATATGTTTGATTTTGATGTCATTTTGGGTATGAATTGGTTGCACGCTTGTTTCACTTCCATAGAATTTAGAGAAGAGTAATGAAATTTGGGTGATGAAATTTAATTTTCCAAATGAAACTGTTTTAGAATGGAAGGGGGAAATTCTATTCCTATAGGTCCTATAATTTCTTGCTTGAAAGCTTGTAAGATGATCTCTAAAGGGCGCGATACCATATTGTAAGAGTCAAAGATTTAGACTCCAAATTTCCTCCCATTTTGTTGGTCCCCGTAGTGAGTTATTTCTTGATTTCATTCCTAAAGATCTTCCTGGTATTCCTCTTGAATGATAAATTTATTTTGGTATCTAATTTCTACCGGACATAGATCACATTTCAATCTCTATTTATCAAATGTATCCGATCAAATTGAAAGAGTTAAAGTCTCAATTCAAGGATTTACTAGACAAGGGTTTTATTCGGCCTAATATATATCCATTGGTTTCTTCGGTATTGTTTGTGAAGAAGAAAGAAGCGTCCCTTAGAATATGTATCGATCATAATTAACTCTAAAAAGTCACAATCAAGAACAAGTATCCTTTTCCTAGGATTGATGATTTATTTGATCAACTCCAAGGTGTGAGTTACTTTTCCAAGATTGACTAGAGATCGGGATATCACTAACTTAGGGCGAGAGGTGAAGATATTCCCAAGATGGCATGTTGGACTATATATGGTAACTATGAGTTCTTAGTAATATATTTTGGTCTCCGTAATGCTTTGGTGGCACTTATGGACCTAATGAATTGGGTGTTTAAAAGTTACCTAGATTCATATGTCATTGTCTTCATTGACGACATCTTGGTATATTTGAAAAATAAGATTGAACACATGGACCATTTGAGAGTGGTTTCGCATGTGTATAGGGAAAACCAATTGTTTACAAAGTATAGTAAATGTGAGTTTTGGTTGAGGTCGGTAGTGTTACTTTCTCATATTATCTCTAGTGAGGGTGTAGTGGTTGATCCAGTAAAGACCAAAGCGGTCAAAAATTTTCCTAGACCTTTGGCTCCAACGGATATTAGGCATTTCTTAGGCCTAGCCAGTTGTTATAGAAGGTTTGTCAACATTTTTAAACTCTTTCTTATCCTTTGAACACCTTGACTCAAAAGAATGTGAAATTTGAGTGATCGGAATCATGTGAAAGAAGCTTCCAAATGTTGAAGGATAGACTTACCTCCGCTCTGGTGTTGACCTTAACGGGGGGTACTATGGGGTTTGTCATTTATTGTGATTCATATTGAGTCAGGTTGGTGTGTGTTCTTATGCAACATGGCAAAGTTATAGCCTATGCTTCTAGGAAACTCAAAGTTCATTAGAAGAATTATCCTACTCATGACCTTGAGTTAGCGGCCGTGGTATTTGCCTTGAAAATATGGAGGAATTATGTCTATAGATTTTCATGTTGATGTGTATACATATAATCAAATTCTTTAATACGTATTCACCCAAAAGGAGTTGAATCTCTGGCAAAGAAGGAGGTTGGAGTTATTGAAAGACTATGACATCAGTAAACTCTATCACCCAAGCAAGGCAAATGTGGTAGCAGATGATCTGAGTCATTTGTCTATGGGTAGTGTGTCACATGTGGAGGAAGCCAAGATAAACCTAGTGAGGGATGTTAATAGGTTGGCTCATTTAGGTGTTCGAATTGAAGATTCTCCTAATGGTTGTGTGTTGGTACATCATATCTCCGAGTCGTCTTTGGTAGTTGAGGTGAATTTTAAGCAACACCTTGATCCATTATTGATGAAGTTCAAAGAATAGGTTCTTTGAAAGATTAATGAGTCATTCTCCCAGGGGGGGGGGGGGGGGATGTGTTCTTATGTTCCAAGGGAGATTGTGGGTGGGAAATGTCAATGATTTGAGAAATAGTATTCTTGAGGAAGCTCATGGATCTCGTTACTATATTCATCCGGGTTATGAACTCTTATATATGTTGACTTGAATATACTTGTGATGTTAGCTTGTGTTGTATGTGGTCTTTATTTAAGCGTTGTGTGTTTATTGGCTTATATGGGTTCTTGGATGTGCATAAGGCTTTTTTAAGTAAATTAGCATGTTTTGAACAAATATCCTCTTTAGCATGTTTTCAATTGTTTTATGGGCATATATTCATACTTAGTACAAGTGTGTACCAACCCATATGTTATATTTCTATAGTTTTGTAGGTTTGGGCCTTTAAGTTCTGAAGAAGGCCATTCGAAGACTACTTTGACTTTCCCAAGGGTTTGGAAGGTGCTCACTACTTCGAGAACAATGCCACTTTCTAGCATAGGATGTTTATTAGTCTTAAAGATACTTTGTTCATTTGCTTTCATTTTATTACTAAGATTGTATAACCTTATATGTGGCTTTTATTGTATTGATGTATGGGCTATGACCAACTACTGTACTCTTGTTTTAGATGGTTATGATATGAGATATCCATTTTCAAACTATATTGTATCAAATATATATGTGTGTCATAAAAATAGAATATTATGTAATCTTCTTATATAACGGGTCTAAATAAACTTGATATGAATATATTATGTGTATACGAGAGGTCTATGCAAAACCTCACGATAGATATAGAAGAAAACTTTTATATTTTCCACATTTTTAACCTATGAATCTAATGATGATTGCTAAGAGGTTAGTCTTAGTCCTCTCCGCGGACAACGACACAACGTGGAGTAGCATGCCTAATCTTCTATCTAATATCATGATCTAGGTGTTGTTGATTTCTATTCTAATTTAATGAAGTTGTCAGGGTTAGGTTTGGATACGTGATACCATTGATGAAGTAATAATGGTTAATGAAACCGTCCCTATGTACCCCTATATGAATGTGTGATTAGCTAATGTTAGGAGTCTTGAATGTAATGTGAAGTTATCTTGTCTCCTATGCTAAATTGTGATGTGTATTATATGCTTCAATATGCATTACAGACTTAAGAGGGTGGCAACCTCAATGTGTTGCTAATAGCCATTATGTGATCATCTTGACCAATGTACTCATACTCACACCACATGTATGCTTTCAGGACACGCAAGCACTTTCCAAGACACATCTTCCGAACGACATAAACATTCTTGTATGTTTGACCTTCAAACATCACCAAAGTCTAGACACTACTTCAAAACATAATTATTAAACATTTAAGGACTTTAATACCTCATCACACTCATGGTTGGCTCTAGTTCGACCTTGTTCATTTTAGGGTGTTGTAGATGAATGATAATTATGGGCTTGTATGAGACCTCCTAAAGGTCAAGTACGCCATGTTACTTATAGCGGTTCTCCTGGGTCATGAAAAACGTGGTATCAGAGCATGAGGTTATATAAATAATTTAGGGTCCAAAGTCTTATATTGGCATGTTTAGTAGAATTTCTTTCATCGATGGGGAGTCACGACACATTTATGAGCAAGAGGCTATAGGACAATAGAGTTTTCCTTCTTCATTATTCTCACATCGTGTAATAGATGTTAACTCTATAACATCTCTCTTTTATGTTTTCTTGTCCGGTGGTCTTTTAGATGTGATTACTTCAATGAGATGATACCTCTATGCTTATGGGAGAAAAGGTGAATTTTGATTTGTGTCTTTGTTTTATGGTTTTGTTGAGTATGTGTGAAGGTAAACCTTGATATATGTTGATATGATGCCATTTATAGCTATGCATGAGATCTCTGTGAAATGATATGTTATGTGAAAAATTTATGCTATGATATGGTTAAAGCTTGTTAAAGAAGTTGTGACAGTTTAATTGAGCTTCCTTTGTGGAAGGGTATGTTTCTATATGGATTTGTATGATGATAGTCTAATGATATGATTTAGGTTGATATTTTTTGAAGAAGTGTGATAAATAGCCAAAGAATGCATGTTGCCTTTATATAGGTGTAATGATTCAAATGTTGCCCTTGTGTATGCGTAAAATGTTTCATTGTTGCCTTGGTATTTGGAAAGTGCTTCATATTTTCCTGGTATGGATTGGACTCTTTTGTATAGGCTTAGTCCTAGAAGTGAAGGCTATTTGCTTACCATATAAGGTGATGATGTTTGTTTGAATGACCTAGAAGTTACCTTACCCTATTTTTGGAAGAAAAGAAAGAGGCTTTATGGCTAAGTCCCCTCTATTATTCAAGGTGTAGGTGAGACCTTATGTGGTCGGGTAGTTTGACCTAACTTGATTTTTATGGAGTTCCCTCTCGGTGTTGATATTAGAGTGAATATGATGCTTGAAGTATTGCCCTTGATGTTTTAGTTAGTAGACTTCTTGATATGAGATTAGGAGTGAAGACTCTTAATTATGTTAAACCTTCTTGTGTGAGGAGCTTATAGGGTTGGTCTTGAGTTTCCTAGACCTTGGTGTTAAGGTCATTATGGATTAGGAATACCCCAAATGGGGGATAATGTTCCTTGGATGTAAGGTTTAGAATGCCCTTGATGTTCCTATGTTGAGTTCCTTTGAACTTATTTATCGTGGAAATCACTTTTAGGTGATATTAATGGAGGGTGTGTTTAAGGTTAGATCCCAATAGAGGGAATAGGTGATTAGTTGCTAATGTTGGTAACCTAAGGTTCTCGTAAGGTTGGGTTAAGTTACTCTTATGTTGGTTTGACTTATGTGGGGGGGGGGGGTAAAGTGAGCAGTAAGGTTGTAGATATTCCTATCTTGTCCTCCTATTCGTACTTGAGCTTGAAACTAAAGAGTTATGAGAAGCTTGTTCATGCTAAGAGTCTTGCATAAAAGTATTAGCTGCATGTTTTCCATATGTTATGTATGTATTGAGTGACAATTTATTAAGAATGTTTTGAAGGTTCTCAATAGCATGACAAAGGAATTTTGATCAAATTCATGTTTTCTCATGTTGATTGTCTATCTTGATATGTTTGTTGTGCATTTTTCATGACATAAGGTAAGAAACATGTTTGATGTCTCTTATAATTTTTGGTGTTTTTAACCATCAATGAGAATTTGAGTTCTTTGTAAATGGAAATTATAAGTCTCTTGAAAAATATGTGTCTTTTATGGTTCGGAAAGCAAGATTATAGGCTCACTCTTAAAAAGTGAAGGCATGTCTTTCACTGTCCTTGTGTGTGCCTATATATTGTATGATTTTCCCAAATTGATGCTGGCTTATGAAAACTATTGTCATGCTAAAAATTGAAACTTTTCTGAAATTACTTCCTACTATTGTGATGTATATGGTGTGATGTGCCATGTTGACTTCAATAGGAAGAAAGTATTATCATGTTATGGTTAAAATTTGAGAATTTCTCATTTAAAATGAATTGACCTTTGTGCATTGCCTATGTAAGAACTTATGATACATGTAAATGTGTTGAGGAGAAGGACATTTCTCCTTAAGCACAACTAAGTATGGTATGGTTGAGTATGACCCTCATGGAACTACAAATAAATGATAAAGATTCTTGTTGATTTACTTGACTCAAATCCATGTGCATTGAAGTATGAGTAGTTATTTTATTCTTGAGTGATGTTTAACGTGCATATGTGTGACTAAAAGGTTATTGCATAATGAAATGAATAGAAAAGACCATGTTATGATTAGGAGAAGGATGTTCCTCCTTTTAACATGACAAGAGCCTAAGTGTTTGATGCATAAAATAGTGAGTGAATAAGGTTTTACTTGCTTGTGTTGCAATGAGTGATAAATGGTTTGAAGTTTGTGTTCCTTGTAAGTTTAGTGTTTTGACTTCTACGTGATGATGTGTTTAATTTTGTGAGCTTCTCTATAAATCATTAATGTCCTTCAATGTGTTTGAAATGTTCCATGTTTTATTCGAGGATGAATGATCCCAAGTGGAGGATATTGTAAGGACCCTCAAAATGAATTAAGGTTTTTAGAGCTTTACATGTGTATAAAAAGGATTGAAATATGTTAATTAAGTGTTTTACAGTATGCATACTTGATTTGTAGTCATTTGGAGGTCAAACGTCCAAGAATGTTCCATGACATTAGAAAGTTAGTCTTGAGACGTGCATGTGTGTCTTGGTGTGTCTTGACATAATTTTCCTGTTCGTTTTGGTTAAAATTGATATGTAAGGTCCTCAACTTGTATATGAGTGTATTTACGTTGAAAACGTCTGTGTATGACTCCCCAAGGGCCACACGAGAGGCCCTCAAGAAGGAGTCAAAAGCTGCCTACACACTGTCTTGGCAGTGTCCACCAACGCCCAAGAACGACACCCAGTAGTCTCACCTGCACCCCGTCAATTGGGGGCATAGCTCAACACTTAGCAATGAGATAAAGAGCTCCCAAAGTGCAGAATCAGTCACCATCAACGGAGAAACAAGACGGGCCGTGCCTCCATAGACGCCTCGTTATTTTGATTTCGTAGGTGGTACCTACAATTGCGACATGCACACTGTCATGCAAAGGCTAAATTGAAAATTTCACCCAACGTCCCTAAATTAATATAGACGGTTATTTCATGTATTTTTGGGTATTTTAAGTTTATATATAACATTAAAACCCCATATCCAATTTATTCTTCAAATTAGACTTTTCCCTCTAAAAAACAAACCTCTCTAGAAAACTCCATTGGAGATGAAGCTCAAGAACAACAATGGTGATGGATTCTCAAACTTTCTTCACCAAGTTTTCCTGAATCTCTCCTACAATTAGGTATGGTGATGCTTCATATTGTCACAACCTGAGACCATACCCTAGAATATAGGGTACAATCTTGGATTGTAACCGGTGTCGTCAAACTCTCGGAGTTCTTAGACAAGCAACTTTCATATTATTCATTGCATATACATAGTGAAAAGTAGTGAGAAATAAAACTTTTCACAAAACATAATATAGCCTTCGAAATCTCTTTCATATAAAAGTAATATGAAATTCTAAGTCTCAATCTCATCATATTGAGACACAAGAATAATTGGGACACGGCCCATACTTCTAAATACGAATATAGAAATACTAAGACTATTACAATACATTGATTGAAAACATACAAGACATATATGCCCTCGAGTCAAGTGAGGACATACTTCGACTTCTCTTGAACGATCTTCTAAGTCATAGTCTTCACTTATCAAAGCTCCTCACCTACCAAGAACTATATATGTAGAAGTATGGAGTTATTACAACAACATGTACTAAGTATGGCTTATGCATAAAAATCATGAAAACATACTTTATTGGAAATATGCATCTTATCATTAAAAAATTATATTTAATCATAATAACATCATTAGTCAATTTCAAAACACATAATTTACTTCTAGCATGTAATTTCCTCACTTAAAGTCATCGGAAAGTTCACTTAAGTCATACAAAGTGAGACCTCCCATATACGCTCTCTAGATGTTCCTAAACAAGCCTTAAGATTACCTATAATGAGTCACATACATACTTAAAAACAATCATAAACATCAAGGTAATATTTTTCTACCAAAGGTGAACTCTAAGTCTCACTTGAGTGAGTTGTGAAGCGACCGCCCACACAATTCCTTATACACAGTTAAGAGATCCTAAAGACTCCCTAAGATAGAATCATGCTCACATAATATGTCAACAGATAGGTGATACAACATTCTCCTTCCAAAGGTTATCAGAAGACCTACTTAAGTAAATCAACAAGATAACGTCCATTATGACCTACTTGATATTACCTAAATAGTCCTTAATACTAATGCTTAGATCATGTCCTCAAAATCAACCAACTTCCCTAACTAGTGTCATCCTCAAGACTTCAAAAGATAAGACATGAAGAGATCATCCCTTATGCCCTCTCCAATCTTTAGCTAAGGAATCCTTATGTCACTTTAGATCAGGTACTCATTTATTTGAATACTCCTTACAATAAGACATTAGTTCATTAGTCCATTAAGACTCATACATCCCATAAAGGACATTCAAATAATGATCTGGGGCACAAGACCTAGGAACTACACATAACATCTTCAAAGTCAATAGTGCAATGTCTAGATAGTGTCTCATACCACCACCTAAACTACATAAAATCCTCAAATTCTAATAGGTATTCCATATAATGAGAATAGGCAATAACCGACATAGACCATGAGAGCAAGATATGGAATCCGGAGTTCTATCCTACTCCGATGAGGTTGTTCTACTTGCCAATGTTAGAATTGGACACATCCCATGTAGGCACACGGTTAAGGAATATTGAAGGGCATACTTTGTATTCTAGTCTCACACTTAAATAGAACCACTTTCCCTTACTATACTCACTCATTGCTAGCCTTCGTTCTCGTAGACTAATTAATTAATTAGGTTCACATAAAAGGGTTCCATAACAAGTTCATAATCCGATCACATTTACCCTACTAAGGAAGGACTACTAGGGCTACCTCATATGGTGACAAGAAGCTCATGATGACTTTCCTAAGGATTAATATGTTGTCGTTCAAGCCAACTGACCTTAATTCCATCATTCCTTTACTTTGAAGGATACCTTTACGGCTTACACTTCAATCATTTTTAAACTTGCCCTTAAGTCAAGGTTTGTACATAAGAGACTCTCATAACATTATTTAAAGTCACATGACATTCATACGTTCAAGACTAAGTCTAACACTTTAAATCAAGATATCACATATTCATAATCATATTTACATAGAGCAAGATATACAAGTGACTCAAGACAAGACATCATATACATCACTTTTAACACATAATACAAGTCATTCTAGAAGAATCTCTAAAAAAACCTAACATCTTCAATTCATCATATATATCATCATAAAATCACTAATATACTCCACATAGTGTCATCAAGTCAATTAGAAATAACCAGGACTTTACCCTAGCACTATACTCATAATGTCAAAGTCATAGTCTAACAAGATCACTTAAGGCAACAAACTAGAAGAAATACATATATGACTATATAAATTTACACGTCGATAGATAATGTAATGATTCACATTATGAAACACACAAATATCCACATACCTTAAATTAGTTACTAATAAGGCCATGCTCATAATATTGCATAAAGTAACGCCGACAAGGCCACGCCAATTGCAAGTAAAACACATAACACCGCCACCATAAGTTAACCATACCAATCACAATAGAATCAAAGTATACTTAATATAAAATTAAATAAATACATGCACAATATCTTCATTCCCTTATTCACACTTCAATTCAATGCTAAATTATCTAATTCAACATCACAAGGCCCTAACCCAAGGCCATAACCAACAATTAAAGCAATAACCATAAAATCCAATGAAATCTTCATTAATTAAATCTATATTTTAAAATATAGGATAAATTAGGTAACAATAAAATATTATTCTTATATCATTAGAAAGCCCATAAGAAACTACACATCAATTCATCAATATTAGCTTAATATCATGTAACCCACATTATAGTCAAAAACTAGGGTTCAACAAAATTTATGGGTTGAAAGGTAATTTAGATTGAAATCATCAATAAAATATCAATTATATCATAATTCAATATTTTGAAATCATTCATGCAAGAACCCATGGTAGAATCATGAAATTTGACAATTCACTTTATAAAACTTTGAAAAACATGTTGAGAGTTAGGATCCTTAACAAAATGAGTTTCAAGGATAAAAATCCATACCTCAAGGATACTAATTCTTCACATTGAGGAAGAATTTCAACACAAAAGCTCCTCACCAATCTTCCTCTTCAAGTTTGACTTCAATGGAGGTTTTTGGATATTTTCTAAGTGTTTTGGGTTTATGATTTTGAAGAATGAGGTCTTCCATGTGATTAATCTTTATATACTTAATTAAAATACCCAAAATACCCTAAAAAAACTATACATGACTTAATTTATAAGTGGGGTGAATTTACCAATTCACCCCTACCTTGGAAGCAGCTAACGCATGAAGGCAGTAGCGTCCGACGCCCGCCCTTGACGAGTATCACATCCACAATAAGGAGTCAGAGTCCTCACTCGTTGGCTAAAGTGTATGGACAAGATCTTTTCCCTCCCATGTATATGTTATCATTGACAACACCCTTTGACGGGGCGTTAACAGGCCTACAAGCCCTCGACTGCTCCGTCGTTTGGCGTCTGCCTGGGAGTGCCATGTCAACAATTTTGGGTCCTTTTTCAAGGACCCTTTGGTGGTCCTTGCCCAGACTTTTCCAACCCAAATACTATATTATATAAGTTTAACACCTCCCACATGAATTTCATCCAAAACGAACACGTAAAAATTGACGAAACTCGCCTAGATGTACAAGGTTGACTGAAGGCGTATCTTTCGAATGCCTTGGACGTTCTTGGTCGTTTAACCTGCAAACTTCACGAAACATTAACCACTGCTTATTCATGCTATATTAACTCTATTAAGATACTTAAAACACCATGAAACACACATAAACACATAGAACCACATTTCAGGCATTTAAGTGACTTAGTAATCAGATGTCTAAGTCGTCCCTTGATGTTTGACTTCCAACACACCTAATATTTTAGATACTGCAGATATTTAGGTCTTTAGACCATCAATACCAACATGTTAGGATTTAGTTAACCTAAGTCATTTTCGGGGTCTTACAATCTCCCCCACTTGGACAATATGCGTCCTCGAATGACACTTGCCATTCTCCGAACACTTCCTATATTAGAGACTCAAGTAGTAGATAATAAACGTTCCATAAAACACATAATCACAAGAAAACATCAATTTCACATAGTCAAGATATTCACAACACAACAAGAAACTAGGAAACTATTCTATAATTTATTATGCTACAAAACTCACATGCTTCATTCCAAATAGTTAAAGCTCATTTTATACTTAATACCCTACTCATATACATTAGTTCTAACAACATAACCATATTTTTAGGAAAACAAATCAATTAGTCATATTCTAAAAAACATGGCAGTATGCAGTCTTTTAGGAAACAGTGACTTTTAAAGAAAATTTTCAAAAATCCACATTTTAAGCAATTCATGTTCTAAACATGCTAATTTGCAATATAACATCATATAAACACATCTTGCAACATAATCATGACTTCATAAAATACACAATACGAGAAGTTAATGAAATTCAATTTCAACCAAACTCCTAAACATCATGCACAAGCAACAATTTCAAGGACTTCTATCCTATCCACAAACCATACTCCCCCACTTAGAAGGAACTCATATCTTAACAAAAGAAAGAGAACTTACCAACATCATCATCGCTCTCCTTCTCATCCGGATTCTCCACTCTAGAACGGAGTGCATAGAAACGCTTCTTTTTCAAAGCATCTTCCTTTAGACCACTAGGAGAAACTTGTTTACCCTCTCTACCTCTAGAAGAAATCATAGGACAATCTCTCACATTGTGCCCATCTTTACCACAACCAAAGAAACTCCTTGTACCACTAGACACTCAACATAATGTTTCTTGCAACAATTTGCACAAGTAGGATTTCCACCCTTTGAACCACCTCCTTTCTCAACCTTGAACTTAGCACAACTAGATCCTCTTTGAGATTGAACCTTCTTCCTAAACCTACTTTGCTCTTGATCACTAGCACCACTCCTTTTAGAACTTCTATCCATCCTTCTAAGCTTAGACTTTTCAATTGATTGTGCATACACCATTAGTATAGCTAGGGTCATATCATCATGCAACATAGTGACACGACATTCCTCAACCACTAAGTCGGCTAAACCTGTCTTAAAATGACTCATTTCATCTTTGAATTGGACATAAGAGAAGGGGCATACCTACACAAAGTTGAAAAATTTCAAAGAGTACTCCACAACACTCATATTGCCTTGCTTGAGATTGATAAACTCCTCCACCTTAATTTTCCTCCTTTCTCGGGGAAAGTACATACCAAGAAAAGCTTCCTTAACTTCTTCCCATTCAATACGACCCGATCCTTCCGACCTATTATCATTCCATTAAGTGTACCAAATTCGAGAAACATCTCTAAATTGGTACGAAACCAACTCTTCCTTTTCCCTAGATGAAACCCACATAACACTTAAAACTTTGTACACTCCATCAAGAAACTCTTGGGGATCCTCATTTACCTTAAAGCCAAGAAATATAGGAGGATTCATACTCACAAAATCTCTCAACCTAGAAGTCATAGTGCTCTCCACAACCCTAGGCATCATATTCAAATTAGCTTGGATAGTCACAGATCGATCTATATCAATCAAAGCCTCCCTAATATCCCTATTAGACATCTATGGAACCTCAATAACTACTTCCACATTAGGAATAGGATCACCTTAGGGAGGCACTTTGGAATCATGAGAACCATGAACTCCTTGCCCACCTTGAGGAACTTGTTTAACTTGCTCAAGTTGAGGGGGGAACCTCCTCATTCACCCTCTCCTATACCAACCTTCTAGCAGCCATCCTTCTAGTATTTATCTCCTAGAAAACACAAGGAAACTCATAAGAAGTATAATCATAAAATTTACTCTACCGCACGATGTATGAGTAGAAAAGAAAGGAAACTCTATAGTCCTATAGCCTCTCGCCCATACATGTGTCGCGATTTACACAAATGGTAAAGACTCTACTAGACGTGACTTGATAAGACTTCTTGATTCCTAATACTACTTTCACCATCCTATGATCTGATTCAAAGCTTTGTCACAACCCAAGACCATATCCTAGAATATAAGGTAAAATGTTGGATTGTAACCGGCGTCATTGAACTCTCGGAGTTCTTAGATAAGCCTCTTTCATATCATTCATTGCATATACATAGTGAAAAAAAGTAGTGCGGAATTATAACTTTTAACAAAACATAATATAGTCTTGATTATCTCAATTGTAAATGTAAAATTTAATATATTTAATACTAGTCTCCTTATTTCTTTTGTTGTAACTGAATCTTGTAGCTTTTTAGTTATCCACCATTTTAACTGTGTGTTATCTGTTCTTACAATAAATTTATTATCTCAATATATGGTTCAAATGCTAAAAGACATTTATATAGTGCAAACAATTCTTTTCTATTTATTTATCATTTTATTTGTGCTTCTGCATAAGATCCTGAATAATATCTGCAATGGTGTTCTATTCTTTCTTTTTCATATTTATATTTTGAAACTCCTCCATAACTATGATTGCTTGAATCCGTTTCTAAAATATAAGTAGATGATCTATTTTCATCGGGAAAATATAGTTTTGGTAGTTTCTTACATAAGCTCTTGATATGTGTTATATGTTCTTTATCTTTATTATCGAAATGATATTCAACATCTTTTTTAAGTTTTTTATGTAATGCTTTTAAATGTTCTTCTAATTTTGGTATACATTCTCTTACTTGGTTTACTAATCCTAGAAAGGATTGTAATTTCTTTTTTGTATCTATATTTTCATCAAGGGTAATTATTTTTTGTACTATGTGCGTTTGCATTTTTATTCCATTCTTATCTATTTGTATTCCTAGGAATTCTATCTGTGGTTTCATAATTTCTGCTTTCTTTTTACTTAAGCTTATACCTGAGTGTTTAATTATATGTATAAATTTTTCTAATAGCCTTATATGTTCATCTTGTGTTTTGGAATATAATAATATATCATCTATATAAACAATGCAATTTTCTAATTGATTGAAATAGTTGTCCATAAAATGTAGGTATCTACCTGGTGCATTTTTAAATCCAAATGGTAAAATATTCCATTCATAGAATCCTTGTGGTACAGTTAATGTTGTTAATTGTTTAGATTCATCTTCTAGTCTCAGGTGATAAAATCCTGATTTACAATCAAATTTACTAAAATAGTTATATCCTTGTATTTGTCTTATTTTTAGTATCTTATTTGGTATTGGGTAATTAGATGTTTTTGTTTTAGCATTTAGATTACGATAATCTATAACCATTCTACTTTTACCTCTTTTTTGTTCACTATGTTTATTAACTATAAATGCTGGACTTGTATGTTTACTATTGCTTTCTTGTATATAATTATTTTCCAATAATTCATCTATATGTATTTTAAATTCTTTTAAATCATCAAAGTTATATTTTAATGGTTTCTGTGTTATTATACTATTTTCATCTATTAATTCAATTTTTATTTTTGTCTTATGTTTTTTCCATCCTTGTAATGGATTTTCATTATAAAGTAATTCTAGTTGTTCATTTATTATTTTAACTTTATCTATTGTAAATATGATAATTTCTAATTGTGTTATTTGTTTTTTATTTATATTTTCAATTTCTTGGTTTATCTTTTCACTTCCTTTTATCCATTCTATAGGTTTACGTTGTTTGTTATTTACTCTTTTTGCTCCTATCTTATTTCCGCATGGTGTAGTAAACCACCAGTGTGTCTTTGTTATTATATGTGGGTAAAGTCTTTCTAAAAATAACATTCCTAATAACATATCTTTTGTTGTAAATTCAAAATTATACATTTCCTCTATTGTTAGTATTTTATCCAATATTTGTATTTTTATATTTTTTGCTTTATATGTAATCATACTTCCTTCATTATTAAATCATGTTACCACCATAAGTGTTTTTAATTTTTCCCATTTATCTTCTAGTAAACAATTATATTTACATATATTTGCTTCTGCTCCTGTATCTATCATAGAGGAATAATATCTGTTGTGATATCCTTCTACAATAATTTTTGCAAATATATATATATTTTCATTATTCATTTTGTTATTTTGATAATTATTTTCTTATTTTGGCAAGTTATTGTTAATTGTTCATTTTCTATATTGTATGGTTTAACTTTTTCTAACAATTTTATTCCTATTCTGACTTCCTTGGTATATTTTAAATGGTATTATTAAGGGTGTTCCTTCTATAATTATCTCTTTTTATGTTATTTCTTCATTTGTATTTACTATTTCACTAGGTAATCCAGAGCATAAGTAACCTGTTTTTATAATTTCTGTTTCTAATAATAATTCTCTTGTTATGTAATTTTCTACTTGTCCTGTATTTATTAAAATTTTATATCTTCTTTGGTCTATTATCCCAGTTATGAAGTAATGGTATGGTGTTATTTCATTTTTATCTAATAAGTTTTGTGGGATTTCAAAGTTCCTTCTAGATGTACTCATTCTTGATGAGGTAGCTTTTGTTAATATATCTGGTACGCTTGAAGTTCTTAATCTTTCTTTTACAATTTCTAAATCTTATTCTATGTCAATCTCTTTATAGCTATAGTCATTATTGTCTATTACAATAATTATTTTTTCAAAAGAGTTTTCTATCTTTATTTTATCAATTTTATTTCATGTTGTTACTTTATGTCTTGTTGTTAATATATATATAGGTTTTTACATCTTGCTATAAATATTTTACTTCCTGGTGCTAATTCTATTCCAGACATTTTTCAATATAAAACTAATGATTTATCTATATTCCTATTTGTTAATGCTAATGAGTAGTTGGCACTTATTATAAATTTAAATTTTTGGTATATTAAGTTTCCTTTTACTACACTAATTACGCTTTTTTCTATAGGATGTATAATTATATCATCTGCTAAGTATATTTCAACAGGTGTATCTATTCCTTCTCTAAAATAAGCTTTTAGTAATATTTCTGTTCCTCCTAAGTGTACGTATTTTATGGGTGTTTTAGTTTTTATATCTTGTATTTCTTTATTAATTATCCTCTTATTTACTATAGATATTTGTGTTTTTCCTCTTGTATATTTACAATCTATGATGTAATCTTTCGGACTAACTACATAGTATTCATCTTTTTGTCTCTTGAACCAATTTCTTATTATAGGTATTTCAAGTATTTTTTCGACACATAAGTCTAATTCTTTTCCTTTTATTTGTTAAAAAATTGTATTATCAAATATAATTTTTTGTTCTGATAATTCTTCATTTTGATAGTCTTCTTTTGATATTATTTTTATATCGTCTTCAGACATTAGATTTCCTCTTCATTATCTAAATCAATATTTTCTTCTTCATTTTCAGTTTCTATATCCGATACTTCATATATACTATCATTTCCATTTAATTCATAGTCTACATATTCTATTTTCATATATTCATCATTATCTATAATTATTTCTGCAATTTGTTTTCTTTTTGGATCCTTTGGTAACTTATAATCTCTAATTAAGTGTCCTATCTTCCCGCAATTGTAACAAGTACAATGTGATGGCTTTTTTTTGGTCTATATGGTCTTTTTATTTTATAGTTTTTTACATAATATCTTTGTCTTGTTTTTTTTTATATTTATACCTAGTTTTAGTTTTTTCTATATTTTTTGTATCGTCTAGGTTTTTGCTTTTTATAATATTTATTTGTACGTCCAAACTGTGGTGCTATTTTATCTTTACAACAGACTAAATTCTTAATTAATACTTTTTCCATATTTAATTTTTCTTTTTGGTTTTCACATAGTTGTACAAACCATTGATGTAAAAATTTTATTCTAGCTCCTAAAGTATCTTTTAATCCTTCATTGTTCCAATCTTTAATTATTTTTGTGCTAAATGGTTCTGGTAGTTTTGTAAAATATTGTTGGCTTATCTCTTTTGCTTCATTTATATCATATCTTGTTTTGTAATTATATTCTTTGAATGCACATGTGTATTCTTCTATATAACACATTTTACATATAGCTAATTTTGTCATAAGTTGTCTATTTATTATATTTTCTCTATTTTTTTCTTTTATGTCTGTGGTCATACCACCGAATTAATTTCTTATTGCTAATTCATATTTATCTAGTATATCTATATTTGTTGTTTATTGAGATCCATCTATTTTCTTATCACTTCTGAGTGTTTCTAGACTTTCTGGGGGTAAATTTTCTATCCATAATTTTGTTGTTCCAACAAATGTTCTTTCTATATATTTCGGTGTTTCTTTTGTTGATATTTTGTTATCAATTTGTTGTTTAGATATATTTCCTACCCATAGTAGTATTGCTTTATTTATATCTGTAATACAATCTAGACATAAAAAGTTATATTGTTCGGTTATCGGTTTAGGTGTCCATTTTTTATTTAACCTACTATTCCATATTGCATTAGTCTATCTGATTGCTCATAATTTTCTGTATAATAAGTTGGTGTTGTGTAACGACCTGTTTAGTCATTTTGAGTAGCAGACTTCAATTCTGGAAAAACTGGCAGAAGCGACGGACCCCACGACGGACCGTCATGAGCACAACGGACCGTCGCAGGGCCTCGTTTCAAAACACTTAGAAAATCTGCAAATTGGGTACTGGAATCGACTCTCTGAACTTCGTAACGGAATGGCAGGACGGACCGTCAAAGGTGTGACGGACCGTCACAGAATTTTCAGAGAAATTGAGTCTCTGAACTCTGTGACGGGCAGCAGGACGGACCGTCACAGGTGCGACGGGCCGTCACAGGCGCGATGGGCCGTCGCAGGCTGCGCAATCCCAGTCCGGGTCGGATTTCTTTATACGTTTTAAGAGACGTTTTTGACTATTCCTGCTTTAATTATAAAGTTAGGGGGCTAATGTTAATAAGTCTAATTACTTGGGGGTTAAAAGAGGTAACCTTAAGTTAATTAGTGGGTTATTATTGCCATCTTTTATTCTTAATTATATACTAATTAGGGTAAAAGAAAGAGGGTTGGAATAAGAAAATTTGAAAGCACAAGAGAGGGAGAAAACGAACGAACAGGGAGAAAAGAAGAACAAAGCTTTGGGAATTTGCTTGCTTGATCACTAGTCTTCGGTGGAGGTAGGTTATGGTTATTTTTATGCTATTCGTAGTAAACTCGTAATAGCGAATGATATGTATTGGTAGTATTGTAAACCCTTCTATATGCTTAATTGTATGCTTGCGTGAATGTGATTATGTAATTGTGATATAATAAGCATGATGAAGCTATTGAATCCTAAATCTTGTAAACAAATCCTAATCTACATTGTTAATGATGATGCCTTGGTATAAAAGAAGGCTTGATGAACGAAAGTAGTGAGATTAGGGGATCGAGTGCCACGTTCCGGTACCAGGATAGAATATGAGGATCGGGTGCCACGTTCCGATACCAGGATAGAATATGAGGATCGGAGTGTCACGTTCCGACACCAGGATAGAATATGGATCGGGTGCCACGTTCCGGTACCAGGATAGAACATGGATCGGGTGTCATGTTCCGACACTAGGATAGAATGAGGATCGGAGTGTCACGTTCCGACACCAGGATAGAATATGGATCGGGTGCCACGTTCCGGTACCAGGATAGAATATGGATCGGGTGTCACGTTCCGACACCAGGATAGAATGAGGATCGGAGTGTCACGTTCCGACACCAGGATAGAAGGAGGATCGGAGTGTCACGTTCCGACACCAGGATAGTATATGAGGAGCGGAGTGTCACGTACCGACACGAGGGGAATTAAGATAATGAATCTTGAAAGATGATAATATATTCAAATCTAATGAACCTAATTTCCAAATGAGTATGATGAGGAGGCGTGAGTCCTCATCGATGTGCTTGGTGTTGTAACCAAGAGTTATGGTAGCTGTAAATGCTGCATGCTAAGGATATTAGTTGATTTTATGATGTTGCTTAATATATACTGTTTTCTATTTTGAGTTGGCCGATGATATCTACTCAGTACCCGTGTTTTGTACTGACCCCTACTTTTATGTTTTCCTCTTGTTTATTTGTGGAGTGCAGCAAACGTGCCGTCATCTTCGACTCAACAGTAATTCAAGCCAGTCTTACTACATCGGAAATTCAGGGTGAGCTAATGCTTCTAGCTTGGACTGGATCTTCTTCTTCAAGTCTTGATGCCTTGAACTTCCGGCATGAACTAGCTTTTACTTGTTTTAGCTTTTAGAATACTCTTAGTTTAGTCATTTGATTATAGATGTTCTTGTGGTGATGACTTCCAGATTTTGGGGATAATAATAGTTATTGATTTTATTAATGAGTTAAGTCTTCCGCATTATTTTCTGTTGATATTATATTGAAATGTTAAGGTTTAGATTGGTTGGTTCGCTCACATAGGAGGGTAAATGTGGGTGCCAGTCGCTGCCCGATTTGGGTCGTGACATGTTGTCCATTTAGGACTATTTCTAGGACTATTATCTGGAGTTTTAAATCTTCATGTACTAGGTCGATTCATATCTCCTGTATTTATTTCTAATTTTTTCGGCTTTTTTACTAATTCTAGAATTTCTGTGTATTTTTCACTTATATCACTTATTACTGATTTTTGATCTTTTGTTGTATATCATTCATTTATTTCGTCTATTTCAAGATTTTCATTTAATTTTTGTTTCATCTTATTTATCTCGTTAGTCAATTCATGCTCTTTATCTTTTTCTTTTTCTTCCTGTTTCTCTTTTTGTTTGGTTTCATATAATTATTTTAACTTAGCCAATTCTTTTTCTAATTCACTTATTCTTGTATTTTTTATTTCTTTTAGATGTTGTACTTCTTGCTTTGCTTGTATTTTTTTTTTTCAATTTCTCTTGATTTATCTATTTTTTTGTTTTCTTTTGTTATTCTTACCATAGCTGTTAAACTATCTTCTAATTTTGCTATTTCTTTTTCTAACATTAAATATAAGTTATTTCCTATTTTTTTTATATCTTCTTCCTAAATTTGAAAATATTATTTTTACTACTAATCCATCTTGATTTTCATATATCTTTTCGTCTACTGCAAATTCTTCTTTATTCATTATAATTTATGATTTATATTATGTTGCAATTTATATTCAAGGCAATCTATTTGTATTTCTAACATAAATATAACTCTTCTTTGTGCTAATATTGATTTATTACATACTCCTGCTAAGATACTTTCTTCTAATCTTCTTTTTCTATGTTGTAATTCTTGTCTTTTTTCAATTATTTTCTTTATCAGTTGTTGCTTATATATTTCTTTGTTCATATCGTTTTTTCAGGTAACAAACATATTTATATTCTGTTTTAGAGATTATATTTATCAAAAAAATTGTTTTACTATTATTTGTTTTAGTAAGTTGTAATAATTCATATTCTATATAGAAGGTTTTTAATTTTTTCTGTGTCTTTCGTACTTTTCTTTATATTTTTGTTTTTGTTTTAGTAGTTACTTTATTTGATGTTTGTTTATTCTTCATAATTTTTTTTTTCATAATATTCTTTTTTAAGTAGATCTAATCTCTGTATTTCATTACAATTGTTTGTAATATATTCAAAATATTCATTTTCTCTAGTTCTCAAATAGTCGTATTGATTTTCAATTAATAGTTTTTCAAGTAGTTTTATTTCTTCTTTAGTTTCTCCCCAAAATTGTAAGTATAAATAATATATTATTGATCTATGAATAATTCTATATCATCATATAAATCTATGTCAAAATCATCTGGTATAATTAGTTCTGCCCAACCTTGGGTTGTTTCTTCTATTATCTCATACATCAATAATTTTTCATAAATTTCCATTTTTGTATCGGTATTAAGACTTTTTAATATATAAAGTATTAATATCTTGTAATTAACATCATATTCTAATAAATAGGATTTCATTTTATCATATTTTTGCTAAAATTTTATTCCTTCTAACCTCTTAATAGATTATACTTATTTATTATGTAAAAATAATGATTTAATAATCATCTCGTCTGGTCACTACTACAGATTTCTTCTTTGATCGGTTACCCTAACAGCGCCTCAACTTTGTTTACTCCCCTAAACGGCCTTCTTGCCTATCGGTTTCAACCTTAGGATGACATAGTCTGGGCATACTTACTCGCAGAATATTTCTGTAGCGAAATTTCTAAAGATGGTTATTATAACATTATTAAAACATGATAAACAATTATTATCAATAAGAGATTATTAGGAATAAAGCTGTTTAGCTACAGATGGATATAAATGAGTATACCTGTTTCTTTAGATTTGTTGTTTCTGGCTTGTTTTCCACAGCTTTATTTGTTGTTAACTAGCTCTGATACCAATTTGGGTGTGGACGCGGAATTAAGAGAGAGCGAGAGTTGTAGAGGAAAAGAGATGATTTTATTATGAGGGAAAGCCCTCTATTTATACAAGAAAACTCAACACTTTGGTCAAATGGCCGACACTCCTTTACATAATACTTTACACTTGGCCTATTTATATTCGGCCGACACAAGAAAACAAAACACATAATTGACCTTTATTTTTTATATGGCCGACATACTATTCACTACTATTTACTTTACGACTTTAAAATAAAAACATTACAAATAGCCGCTATACATTGGCTAACAAAAAGTAAATCTTTTCTTCAAAGGAATCTTATCTTTTAAAATCCTATTTCAACAATTCTTATCTGTTTACTTTTACATTACTTTTATCTTTATGGATGTTTCTTGAGTTGTACTAGGTTTGTGTAAGAATTTCGGTTTGACCCATTTAATTTAATTAATTAAATGGCTAAATTAATTAATTAAATGAACTAGGATAATTACTAATGTACCCTTAAGTCTTTATAACCATAACTAATCTTTTCAACAATCCTAGGTTAGATACTAGGTTTTCTTGTTCTTCTTTTAACCAAAATCTGGAAATTGTTTTGTGATTTCGGTTTTGCCCCTTTAAATTAAATAATTAATTTTCTAAGCTAATTAATTAAGTATCATAGTTTAATTAATAAAGTACCCTTATGTTGTTAGGATCTTAACTAACTCTTTGAACCATCCTAGGTTAGGTACTAGGTTGTCCCTTTCTTGTCTTAACCGAAATATAAAAATTTCCTTTTTATTTTCGGTTTTATCCCCTTTGAATTGATTAATTAATTTTATAAATTAATTAATTAGGTAACATAGGGGAATTACTAAAGTACCCCTAAGATTTTACGACTATAACTAACCTTTTGGACCATACTAGGTTAGGTACTAGGTTATCTCTTTAACTAGTACTAGGTTAGTGTCAACCTGGTTTTTGTCCTAGGTTGTCAGGTGCAGTAATGGGTCCAATTCGGTTATTACAAGGTCAGTTAGATATTTGGGGCAGTATTTTAAATTCTAAAATTGGTTAGGAAGTTAGGCCCCACATGTAGTGGTCCCTTATGCACGGTTTTCTACCCTTAATTACCCTAGCCGAATTCGGTTTGCCTTGTCCCCTCCTTTAGTGATTCTTCACATGTTGCTCACATGTTCTTTAACATGGGTTGGTTGAAATTTCCTAACTAACTGTTAATTTATGGTTCCTTTGGAAATGTTTTTACTTATTGTCCAAAGGACCCTCATTATATCCTTGGACACTACTTAATTTACGTGATCATTTTAAATGGTCATGTGGAATGGTACTAGGATTGACATTTGGATGCATAGTACTTTGTTTGAAACTATTCATAATGGATTTTTCTTTTATCCTAGGGTCTTCATTGCATGTACATTTATTTCACATCAATCTTGTATTGGGGTATGACAACCCTAAAACTATATTTCTTATTCGTACATAGAAAATTGGCTAATACCCCTTAGAAAATTTTTCTATATTATGCCCAATATTTCTCAATATTGGGCATTGGGGTGCCTATGTACCTTTAATAGGTTATCCTAAGGGCATACAAGCTTTTCATTAGACATATGATTTTCCAAAATATTACATTAATACATGAGTTATGTTAATCTTTGAAGATTTTTTTTTAATTTTTAACAAGAAATATGAAGGAGCAACTCATTTACAAGGTTTATGTCAAGAAAATCGTGCTCTTCACTCTTCAATCTTCAACGAGGAATCTGTGAGAAATGTTAACGGAAATCGATGAGGGAAATCTTCATTTATTCATAAAAGAAAAGTGTATCATGTTCTTTAGTGAGTGAAAAGGCGTATTGTTCTTTAGTGAGGAGAGTTTGACCTAATTGATTCTAATTTTGGGAAAGACAAGTTTTATAGTTTGATTAATATTTTTTCCAATATAAATTGGACGGAGAACAAGTTTTAATTTTTAAAATGTAGGAGCAACTATAGATATTTTTGTGAAACACTAAAGACACATTTGTGAAGTGTTGTTTTTATAATTAGAAATATAGCACACTTTAAAAGTGTGGTGCTTATAAGGTGTAGCTTATATCATTGAAGGGTACAATTTATAAGTGTTGCCAATATTGTCGAAGCTAAAAGTTATTAACTTTACTGCACTTTAAAAATATCTCCAAAAGTATTTTAGACAACACTTTGAACCTGTTGTCCAGAATTAGTGTGGCCATAGGCCTAAATGTTTTACTGGACGCAATGTGACTCACATTAACATTTGTACAGAAGTATAGTCGTTAAAGCTCTAGTAATCACATGGCTATCAATTCCGACTCTTTCTTTGATTTAGTGTTGTCTTAACTCTCAGACTCGACCAACCAACTCATGCGGATCACCCATGACACAAACTCACCATGTAATAGAGAATTCTAATGTTTTGCATCTCACCTAGGTACCAACATTCCCATAATGCAACTAGTTCCCTCACTTAAAAAGAAATCCTTATTTTCACAATATGATTATGCATTTTGGGTAAAAGGATCTATATTTGAACACTCACGCTCAAGTAAAAGTTCAAATACATTTAGTAGTCTACGACATAGTCTATCCCTTATTTTAACTTCTTAGGTTCACCAAACAATACTCTAAGACCACAGTAGGACTTTCTTAGGTTGTAATGTAGACGCAGGGTTTGGTGTGGTACATATGGGTATGTCAACTGATTTTCTTCCCTCCTTGACATTGCCTCTTAGCTCTCTATATCTTTTTATTTATCTTGACTCTCTATGACGTGTTCTCTTGTTTCCTTTGCCCTATTTTCTTTTTGGTTGTGACTTTCACTTTTGTTGCATCTTTTTATTTTAAAACTCTTTTCTCTTTTATAATTCACTTCTTTTATTTTTCTAAATGTTATTTCATTTTTCAAGACTCACATCTTTTAATCACTTAAAATATTCTTTTATACATCTAACTCTTTTCAGACCCATTTTGGGTCCACACTCATTATATACATCCTCAACTAGTGGCTTTGCCATGAATTTAGGTACACAATACCCGAAGTCGGGTTAGGGATAAGATAAGGTTACTTTTCGTATTATCCACCATAAACTAAGGGGTTTGTCCTAAGTTGAGGTGCACATCTACAAGGAGGGACTGCGACCAAAACACTAGACCTAGGAAGGTAACTTGCTGAAACAATTTTTTTTTCTATTATAGGCTCAACAAATTTTGATAAAGAAGGAACAATTATTTATTTGGTTCACATATTTTAGGCTAGATATTGTCTATCTCGAACAACGGACTATAATCACATCCGATCTTCTACCATAGATTTCCTACGCAAGACCAACCGGGCAAGTTCTAGCTAGGTACCACCTGTTTGAACACTCAAAACTTCCTTACACACTCGTGACACATTGTTGCACTATCAGATTATCAGATTTCGATGTTCAGGTTTTAGTTGATGGTCATTTAGTGGGTGCTTATTTATGCCATGTTTAGAGCCAACATATTCAACGTATCTTAACTTGTTTGTGATAGCATGACAATGGATGGGATATCATTTATATTATTCATCATTCTTTTTCAATACATACTTCATCCTTCTGTACATAATATTTTCTAAGACATGTTGATTCAACTTAAAGTTAAATAGTCTCTTGGGAAAAATAACGCCTGCAAAAAAACCTCAAGAGAGGATTATGAGTTGGCTTACTCAGACTTCACAAAACCACTAACTTTCTACTTACCTCACCCCAAAAAAAAAAGTGCAATTGTCCACAATGCAATACAGAGTAAAGAAACAGGGTGGTAGATGAATCAAACCTATGGCGCATTGCGCTGAAAAACCTACAAACACGCGAGTGATTTTGGTTTCTTAGAAAATGATGTTCATCAATTCACACACTATCAATACTGCCCACAGCAACCCCACGCTATAAATAGTACTCCTCTAATCACTCGCCGGTACATAACTAGATGACCCAACATCCATCTCCAATGCTCTCCTCTAATGTTTCTCCTCATCTACAAATGAAGCACTCCTAGCCCGTGCCAGTTCTACCCTTTCTGTCTTTCTTGCACTGGTCTCATCATTATCCCCCGTAGTGTGGGTGGAGTGGTTCTAGTTATTATGCACAAGCTAATAGACTGTGGCTCAGCAAGGACTTTCAACAAGGCCTCTAGAACATTTTCCTATGCTAGCTTAGTGGGATAACTCTAAGGCTTAGTCCCCCTCATCTTATGGAGGGCATTAACGTCTGTGCTCGTATTGGCAAACTAAAACCGAAAGGCAGTGAGATATGGCGTTAACCGTTCTAGAATTCGTAGCTCAAAGGAATCGAGGCATTTGTGGATCGCCTAAATTTTTCCTCACGACCTCCTTGAATATTGCTTCTCTATGCAGTCCTCTCTCTCAGCAATGCATTTTTGCATCCTAAGTTGTATGTGGTGGAGCAGAATATCCATTTGTCCCTCCAACATCTAAACTCGAGCTAGATGGATCAATGTAATAGATGGTGGTGAATATCTGGACAAGCTGGGTCCTCTACTAACTGCATGTGAGGATTATGCCGGAATTGGTTTTGGTGTCTCTAGTGCTGCTAGGTAAGCGCCTTGGCCTAACTTCAGCATATCACTCAGGTTCTCGCATAGTGGAGGGACCTCTATCGTTGGCCTTCTGTATGGCGATGCTACATTTGCCTCATTTATACAGAGACCAATATCTAGTGTCCCTAAATCGTTGCGGAGTCTATCATAGTACTAATTGGCATTCGTGCATCCCTACACAATTGAAAAATCTAGAAATGAAAAGGGTAGGATGTAGACGTCTTTATTTCCCTCTCATGGATCTCCGCCAACAACAACTTGGTAACTATCTACTCAAACCACCATCATTGCCACTACTATCGCCTTATTTCAAGTGAGGACATTATCTCCCAACATCGAAGACACTCTATTTCTAACCATAAGCCAAATGAATTTTCTCACAAAAGTCAATATGGCCCTTTTTATGCTCACTCGCGGTGCTATGACCCAATATTCTCTCTCAACATCTATAGCTCTACATTTGGCCAACCATATTTTCTACAACCTCTCGCTGCTCTTCAGTCCTACAAAATATGACACTCTAAAATATTTTACACCTTCAATCAAACTTTTAAGTGTTCCGAATCCATTAGGAGCCGACGGTTATGTCGTATAGGAATCAGTGGATGGTTGTCTCAAATATATTAACACGGATGCCCTAGAAAAGTGTAGAGGTATGCACGACCTATTTAGCGGGCCTTACCTTCCTACTGATGGACCCACGGAGAGTGGCAACATAGGAGGCTTAGAACTCCCGCACAACCTCCTCATTATTTGAGACAAAGTCATGGGTCATCCATCCGTATTTGTGGAGCTCAAAAATTCAGTGCACTGCTTTTAGTGTGGGAAAGCTCCCTGTGAGGACTCGACGCTCTTTTGTAACAAACTAGGTCAGTACCCCCTTTTCATTTAACATCATTGCATCCCTATATACATTCCATTGATCCTTGACGCACAAAAAATTTCGTTCATCAACAACTGGAGTAGGATCATCCGTTCTGGGTACAGATGTAGACTCACAAATAGCATCCTCATCAGACGAGGCTTGGTGGTTGTCGTCCTCGAATCTAGTAGCTCCCTATGAGTTGGGGCCTGAAATAGTGGCTGCCGTTGAACCTGTAGACACGGCCAATTCCGAACCCATCGCATCTTCAGATCCAGATTTCAAGCTCCCTTCTGAACCAAAAATATCCTCGATCGGTGAACCAATTAGTTTGCGCTCCTCATTAGACAGAGAGGCAGTTACTACATCAAAAGTGTCCGTTTGAGGATTCTCTTATTGACCCCTGTTGCTGTTGTCGGTGTTGTGGAACCTTGGGGTACATAATCTTTATCTTCTGTATATATGTGTACACATCAAGAAACAAACGAGACGGGGCAACCAATTTTGATTTGCCCCGCTTGCTGTAGACAATGTCTTTCTTGGGAGGCATATGTACCTATTAAGCAATTGTTAGTATCATAACAGTCTTATCAAAGAATAATAACTTATGAATCAGAAGTGCATGTAATTTCTGCAGGGTTAGACCGACGAACATTTTCGATGGAGCATCGATTAATAAATAGTCTATCTATCGCGTATGTAGTCTGATACCTAGAATTATTTTTAAGATTTTTTCAGAAGATGGTTTCTGATGGGAACGATGGACATGAAAAATGATCCATCGATCAATCCACAGACCGTAGTCAACTTTCGTCATTTTGAACCTAGAGTTTTTCAGGTGTATGAAATGATGGACCACATCGACGACCCGTCTATCAATCGACGATCCGTAGATGGGGTGTGGTACTATTTCTCTTAGGATTAGTTCAGGCCTGTGCAAGTTTCAATTTTTAGTTTCTTTAGTGACCCTTTTTAAACACAATTAAACATGCATTTTTAGCACACCAAAACGAGTTCACCATTCCTAGAGTTACTATTTTGCGCAATGATTTGGTTCAATTTACGAAGATCATGGATGCATAAGTAAGAATATTCATTCAAACTACTGTTTTACTCGTAAACTTTGCTACACAACAACTGTCCATCATCCATATGGGATTAACTATGAGTTATTAACCATGAAATTTCAGTTAATTTCGCACACAAATCAACAACTACCCCTAAACATCTATATACCACTATGAACGAGAATTCAAATTTATCTTAAAAAATCAAAGTACCTTTCATTGTAGTGGTGTGGGTGTATGCCATTTTTGAACTTTAAGGAAGTAGCCTATGCATTCAAACTCTTTCACCAACAAATTTAGAATGGAGAAAAAGAGATTATAGGGAAGAGAGTGTTTGGGAATTATGATAATATGATTGAAAAAAATTGAATGATGGGGAGTTTACTTTGGATGTGAAATATGGGGGAATTGATGGGTTGTAACAGATAAGGAAAAGGTTTTGAATCAAACTGGAAAGAGGGAATGAATTTGAATGGTGTGTCTTTTAATGTTACCTACCGAGTCGAGTTAGATCACTGGCAGCTTTGGACCTATGAAACCTCGTCAACGTTTCATAGATCAATCGAAAACCCATACATTATGTCCCTCCATGACTTCCCACTTAAAAAAAAGTGAAAACATACCTACGATGTCCATCGATGAGTCGAAGGGTTGTCGATCGGGTCCATAGACCTCTTCAACAGATCATTTTCTGCAGATTTGTTATTTTGGTCCTTGCATATGTAGCACCAATAACGCCATTCTTTTTCTGTTTGCCTATACACTTTTAAGACACGCACCCTATGCTAATCTGTAGCAAACACTAGTTCACAAGGAAAGATGAAGCAATAGGAACAACTAAACAAGAGTAAGATTTTTTCAAAAAGAAAAACAAAACTTATAGTTGGCTAGAGAGTACATCTTGGGTTGCCTCCCAAGAAGCGGTTGATTTAACGTCGTGGAACGATGCAAGCCACTTGATTACTCAAACTTCATCACGATAATAATACTCAACTACTTCATGAACACTCTCTACATACCCCAAAAAGATCTTCATTTTTTGACTGTTGACTTTGAACCTTGCACCTTCCTTGTTCTGTAGCTCAACCCTCTCCATGAGGGAATACTTTCATAATGAGGAATGCCCTATTCTATTTGGACTAGAGTTTGCCTAGAAACAAGTGCAACCCCGAGTTGAATATAAGCACCAAAACACCAACGACAAATTTTTGCTTTTCGATTCTTTGGTCGTAATACTTCTTCAAATTATCCTTGTAAATTTTTTAACTTTCATAGGCTTTTATAATAAACTCATTAAGATAATTCAACCCATTCAGTCTTTGTTTTGCTGCTTCAATCCAATTAAACTTTAGTCTCTTCATTGCCCATATTGCCTTGTTTTCTAGCTTGACCGACAATTGAAAAGCCCTCCCATATACAATTTGTTATGGAGAAATAACTATGGGAGTCTTGTATTCACTGAGGTAGGCACAAAGAGTATTTTCCAGCCGCCTTGACCAATCCGTTCTATAAGGATTCACAAATTTTAACAGAATTTGCTTCATCTCACGATTGGACACCTACACTTGCTCGCTAGTCTATGGGTGGTAAGGAGTAGAAACATTATGGAGAACACCATATTTTTGCAATAGCCCTTTGAACAATTTACAACAAAATTGGGAGCCACAATCACTAATAACGGCCCTACGTATACCAAATCTGGAGAAGATATTCTTTTTCAATAATCCGGTGACACTCTTTCCTTCATTATTAGAAAGCGCAATCGCTTTTACCCATTTCGACACATAGTCAACCACCACAAGAATATCTTCATCCCATGAGAACTCATAAATGGCCCATAAAGTCAATGCCCACACTACATAATCTTATGCACAGTTCGAATACCACTATGGTGCCCACTACAAGCGAGGAATGAAACGCCTCCAAAATGCTGAACATCTAAACTTTTGGTATACAACAACAAATTATCCCATCGGAAGAACACCAATATAAGTAACACTCATCCAAAAAAAACTTTTTCACCTCATGCATGAACTTTTTTTTTTGGTTGAAGGTCAAATCTGATTGAACCATATCCTTTTCAAAATAGCTTGTAAAGTCTGTGAACCATGCGATCAAATCTTGAGAAGTGGTCAATACAAGTTCATTTGGCAATGCATAAATCAATTTGAGCCTATTCTCCCAATTCCCATATAACTTCATCCTCAAATCTAGAAAAGTGTTTGTCAACATGATTCTCTATCCCCTTTCTACATTTTATCTTAAAATACAACTCATGCAGCAACACTAACCATCTTATTGACATAGGTTTTGCAACCTTTTTCGTTATCAAGTATTTCAAAGTAGAATTTTATGTATGCGTGATGACCCTGACACCTAGCAAATAAGAGTGAAATTTCTCAAATGCAAACACCACCTCAAGAAGTTTGTGTTCTATTACTACGTAGTCCTTTTGAGCTTCATTTAGGGCTTCACTGGCATCGTATATTTTTTACTGTCTCTGACCCAAAACAACACAAGTGCAACCCCTTTAGTATCTCACATCACCTCAAATGGCTCACTCTAATCTGGTGAAATAATAATGGGCGCGGACACCAACTTCTCTTTGAACTCTCTAGATGCTTTATGACATGATACATCAAAATAGAACTTACATTTCTTCTTGAGCAATTTGCACAATGGATGTGTAGTCTTCGAAAAATTCATTATAAACCTCTGATAAAACCCGACATGTCCAAGGATCTTTTTCACATCATTGACAGAGATGGGTGCTGGTAGATTTTCAATCATCGCTACTTTGGATCGATAAACCTCTTTCCCCTTCTAAGAGATGTGATTACCCAAAAATATGCCTTCTTTCACCATAAAGGGACATCTCTCCCAGATTAGCACCAAATTACAATTTTCAGTCCCCTTGAGCACCTTAGCCAAATTACTAAAACACCAATCAATAGAGTCTCCCACTATATGATAATCTATATAAAAATTATCCTTGATAACCTCAATAGCTCCCTCATTCATATAAGATAATATCGACATCATATAATGCTGGAAAGTCGACAACCCCTGTCATTTCTCTTACCATTGTTTTTTCAGTTGAAGTTGTTGTCGCATCCAGATTTACCCCCAGACCCAACCGCATCTACATCCTCTTTGAGGACAAATTCTAGCCTCTTAGTTTACATCATAAAATTAATAGGTCAAATTTAGCGTAAAACTTAAAACTAGACCCTTTGTATAGGAAGGTTACATATTCATCTACTTTTATCGTACATATGTGTGTATATATATATATATATATATATATATATAACACGATTAGTAATTTTGGCATAGGCCATACCTCAATGTAAAGAAAGCCACATATAGTCTTTATACAATCCGTACTCAAATGAAAGAAGATAGAATATAAGATTCTTAAAACAAAAATAAAAACAACAACATACGCTCGATATTGGCATCGCCCTCGAACAATGAGGACCTACCCCTACTTGGATGATCAAAGAATCCAAGTCATCTTCAAGTCGCCTTGAAAAACACTTCAATGACTGGAACCTAAAATGTTCGGGAAAAAGGAAAAAATGACGTTAGTACACCACTTATACTATCTACGAGACCATTGCACATATAGTTGTAAAACATTATAAGAAATAGGAAATTTCATAAAGTATGCATTTTTCATTCAAAAACCATTATGCACATTCAAACAAGACCATACAAATTATTATTGCATATTCATTAAATCATAGGCATGTTCATCCCAATACAACAACATCAAGTCTAGTAAAGTAAACATATATACTATATAAGTAAATACATACTCAATGTAAATCTATCATAAAGTCATATTTAACAATAAGCTTGAATAAGAGTACATTTTATTATAAACAAAGCAAGAAAAATACCTATAGACCTCTATCAAGTCAACAAGTGCAATGACCAAGCAAAACTCCATTACCTTAGTTAATCAAGCAACTCAACAAGAACTATGACTAACACCCTACCCCACATAACATGGTATGGGACTAACATATTACTTTAACAATATGAGACAACACATATTCGTAAGTAAACTATTCAACATATAGAATCAACCCTTGTATAACATCATCATCCTCATAGATTAGTAGGAATTACGTGAGCATGTTATTTCATTACAATTCATATAAGTGAAGTTAGCACATTAGTATTTCATATGATAACAAAGAACATTGGTAGTTATCACCATCCTTATAACATATACACAATAATCAAACTTACAACATAGTAAAGTCATTTTAATTCAACATCATACCACCCTATCAATCCTAATAAAAAGCATGCACCAATATCACATCATGACTTAATCTTAATTAACATTAATTTTAAATAAAGGATAGAGATCATAAGGCTTACCAAGTCTTCTTCATAATTCTTCAGCAAGATCTTACCATAGACCCTCATTCAACCCAATTCTTGGGTATAATTAATCATAAGTCATTGATCAACATGATAAAAAGACGAGGAGAATCACTATATGATACGCTCAAACTTACTTCTCGAATAAGAAGTAAAGCGGTCGTTGCAAGTAAATAACCCAACTAGTGAGGTTGGGAACGTTCCCACGAGGAAAATAGTCTAGACTTAACTTCAATCAATTATTGCTATTGTTTGGTCAATGACTTCCTTGGAAAGTAAAAACATAAAAAGGGGGGTTTCTATCTCTAAATAAGTGAAAATAAATAACGAACTTGAAAGAGACACTTGACAGCTTTTAATGTTGGGTTTTAATCAATTAATCAAAGTAACTAGGGTTTACGTGTTCCCCACAGGTTCATAACTTGATAAGTCTAACTATAACAATTCTTTCCTAGTATCTTGCATGCAAAGTGATAGGTTATGTATTTCTAAATCCTTGGTCCGGCATCTAGAAAATCTCACTCCGCACCTTGGTCTGGCTACGTGTGTTGCTATCCTAACCCTTATCCTTACCTCATATTAAGCATCGTATTCGATATTTGACTAAGTTATTACCTCGTACCAATCAATACTAGCCTATTAGATAGAATACACTAAATCTTTGTTAATAATTCTTTTCCTATTATCTACCTCTTTGGTCCGACAAGTAGCATTAAGGCGAGTTCTAACGTTGGCCATCCGTTAAAAAGACTTCTAAACGAAAGAATTATTAATACACGCAAGACACTAATCTAGAATTTTTATTTTAGTTAGTGTTTATCTCATTATTTGCCTATGGTTCCCACAACCCTAGTTATAGAGTTTAGTTACTCATAGCCATAAACATAATATTCAAATATATTAAATACGAATTCATGTACTTATTTCAATGAGAAAGAATAAAATTTAAAGTTTGCTTGATTAATATCCTAAAAAACACTTGCATGAATCTCAAAATCCAGCACTAATACACAAAGTCTAAAAATCTGATGTCTAATCTCATAGAGTCTAACCTCAAAAACGAGGTTTTTCGAACTATTTATAAAAAATAAATACCTAATTAAACAAGGATTCTAATTGCTGAAAATCTGCTAAAATGCGGCTGGGTTGACAGACCACGCGATGGACCGTCATGGTCACGACGGACCGTCATGGACTCCATTGTCCCATACTTGTTCAATTTCTTCTTCTGCTATCTTCATTCCCCTCGACGGCAAGTATGACGGACCGTCATAGGCACAACGGTCCGTCAAGGGTCTTCGTTTCAAAACACTTCAACTATTGGAATTTGGGTACTGGGATCACTTCTCTGATCTTCACGGCGAACCTGCACGACGGACCATCAGAGCCACGACGGACCGTCACAATCTTCGTAATCCCACACTTTGTCAGACTTCCCCATCTTCCTTCAGCAGCTGCACTACGCTGCTACCTACGGACCGTCACAAGCACGACGGACCGTCATAAGCTCCGTAGGTTGTCTCTTCTGCAATTCTTCGCTCAAAATCTCCGCATTTAGCTTTGGACAGATTTCCTGCAAAACAAAGAGAAACTTATACAATAATTAGCACAAAAAGGCTTTTGGACACACTAAACTTAAGGAAAAAGTATTAATAATACCGTGAAACCACGGTATATCAACACCCTCATCATAAATTCGTTGTTTGTCCTCAAGCGACGCACTATGACTCACTACACAATCTTTGTACAATAGTATTCCATGTTTTATCCTTTGCAATCATTTGACTATCAATCCTGATTTATCTCATCAAATCTATGCATGTTATCACTATAAGGCTTGAATTTTGTGGGATCACAACATGACATAGACTCACCACGCACTAACACCTATCCTCTTCATTTTTTCACCGGGGTGCTAACAATTCCGATATTGCAACTAGTGTCCTCACTTTAAAACAAAATCCTCCTTTTTGACACAATGATTTCAGTTTGAGTATAAGGATTACTTTTCAACACTCACTCTCAGAACAAAGTCACACTCATTCATACCTTTTTGCCATAAGCTTGCCCTTATTTTCACTGCCTTAAGTTCCCTAAATAACCCTTACGATCACGATAGGACTTTTTTAGCTAGTAACATAGGCTCGGGGTCAGGTAAAGTATATTTTGGTATACTTTAGTTACTTTTTGCCCTCCTTGACATATCGGCTAAACCTTCCACAGTCTCTCATTTTATCTCACCCAGTTTCTCATATTCTTTCACCTTGCTATTTTCTCTTCTTTCTTCATTTGTGTAACTGACTCTCTTCTTTTCTTGCTTGTATTTCTTGTGTATTTTTCTTTTTCTTTACTTTTATTTTCATCTAATTCTTGAGTCACTTTACTTTTGTTCTTTCTCTCTCTTTGTTCTTTCAACCCCACTTTCAAGAGCATTCCTTATAGTTGCCACCCTCAACTCATGGCTTTGCCATGAGTCAAGGTACACAATACCCAATGTTGGGTCAGGGCCATAACGAAGGTTTTTTATGCATTAGCCACCCTCAACTTATGCTTTTGGCATAACCTGAGGTGCACATGTCCAAGGAGGGACCAGGGCCAACATATTGTTCCCACAAAAGATCGGTTTGGGTGAAAAAGAAAGGTCTAATTTTAAGCTCAGATGATTTGGATCAAAGAAGGATACTTTCATTTGGTTTCTTTTATTTAGGCTAGAAATGGGCTATCTTGAATAAGGGCCTATGATCCTTTCCTAATTGTCTGTTACAGCTTACTTTTAGCAGGACTAACCAGGCAAGTTCTAGCTCAGTACCAATAGTGGACTATTCAGATTTCCTCACACTTACTTGACATCTCATCACTATACCAGATTATAAGACACCTAGTTCGAATTGAAGACTTAGGGTAATGCAATGGTGTAACTCTATTTCATGCTTAGAGCCACACAATTATCAGTTACTACGCCTAGTCATGCAACATTTTCCAGTTTTATCAGGATATCATTTCACCCATCATGCTTCAGAGTAAAACTATGTACAAAAAATATAAACATGCCGGTTCAACATAAAAAGTACTCAGTCTTTTGGGGAAAAAGAACACAGGCAAGAAAACCCCCTAAGAGGATAGTGAGTTGGGCTACTCAGACTTCACCCTAACACTTACTTTCCATTTACCCCACCCCCAACAAAAAAACATGCAATTGTCCCCAATGTATAAAAAAATCTAAATATGAGAGTGGTAGGTTAAGCAAACCTGTGGCACAAAGCGCCGTCGATAAGATAGCTGGTGGGTCCGGTTCCTCGGAACCCACGTCCTCTGCAATCTGGACACCATCACTGGTGTCCTCAGCAACAACTGCACCGTCAGTAGTGCCTCCTGCTATTTCTGCAGTGCGGGAGCTAGATGCCCCAGCCGCTAACTGTGATGCTCTGATCTGGTGTGCCTCCTTATCAGCAAGTGAGGCTCTCCTCGCAGCCTCCATCTCTCGGCGCTCCTTCTTCCTTGCTCGCGCCTCATCCTCTTTTTGAGGGGGAGGTGGTGGAATTTCTGGAGTAGCAAACAGAGCCGCCAATACACTGTCCTCAGCAGTCTCGACAGATTCCGGCACCCTCGCCTCTAGGATTGTGTCGATGTCTGCACGAAGACTTTCGACTGCAGCCTGAAGAGTCGACACATCCACCGGAGGGGCTGGTCAGGCTAACACTCTCAACTCAAAGGCGTCCAGGCGCTGGTTAACCTCAGCAATCTTCCACTCTGTAAACTGCTGCATTTTCCTCTCTAGACGCTCTTCAGACTCAGTGATCGACGTCTGCATCCACGGCTAGATATGATGCAGAAGAGTGTCCATTCGTGCCTCTAGTTTTTGGACCCTAGCAAGCGGGACCAGTGCCGGTAGAGGGGCTGTGTGAGAGGAGCTCGGGGCTGCGCTACTACCCGGGATAGAATCGACCGGTGTAGTGTCAGTGGACGCCTGTGTAGCTATGCGGTCCTGGGCTACCGTATCCACAAGATCATCAGCAAGTGGGGGCAGCTCGTGACGGGGCCCTCTGCGTGGAGCAAACTCATTGGCCTCATCTCTGATGAAGCCGACGTCTATAGTGCCCTCTGGGGTCTTAAGCTGATCTAAGTGCCATATAGGCACACCTGCGGACCTACAAAGGGCAAAGATCATACACGGGAAGGGGTAGGTAGTAGTGATCTTGAATGCCCTCTCATGCATGACTGCCTGGAAAAGCCATGCGAAGTCCACCTCGAATTCGGCTATCATCGCCGCCATCAACACTGCTCGATCCCAGGTAACGATGCTATCAACAGCTGTGGGGGAAAGGCAGTGACGGACGAGCAACCACAAGAACTTTGCTATGAACGTGAGGTTGGCCTTCTTAAGGGCCCCCTTCAGCTAAGTGACCCAATCAGCACCCTCTCCATCTACTGATAGGTGCAGGGCCACCCACCTCTTGGTGGTCTCTCTCAGTGCTGGCTCGTGCAAGAACTACCCATCCTTTACTATCTACCAGCGGTAGTCAAACTAGGCAGTGATAGGGGTCCGAGTTGATTCTGCACTCTTGCCGTATAGAAACCGGCAGATGGCTGGCAGGGAAATGTCAACCTGCACGCCCCAGACTCGAACCTGCTCCAGTGGGGCCTGTTTAGCGGGAGAAGCCCGCCAATCAATCTGTGATCGGAGAGTCGCTACGTAGGATGCGTAGAACTCTCAGACCATTTCCTCGCTGCATCGTCCCAACGGATGTGCTGTCCACTCTAAGCAATGCCTGGTGAAGAGGTTGTGGATCTCCGGCATCGTTGGGAGGATCCCTGTAAGTACCCGCCGCTCCAAGGTGAGTGTTCGGGTCATTACTCCTTTATCAGTCAGGAACTTGGCATCGGAGTAAACTTGAAACTGGCCGTCGACACACCACCGGTTTGGCTGGTCAGAGGCTGGGGTGGGGACCTGAACTGGTGTGCCGGATGTAGAGTCTAAACTGTAACCCTCATCAGACGAGGTCGACGCTGCAGCAGTGGCGGGTACGGGAACCTCAGCAGAGCTAGAAGCTTCCTCGGTCCATGATACTCCTAAGGAGCCAGACGCTCCATCCTCATTTGTGGCTGACCCAGAGGGTGTGCCGGTCAGTGTGCGCTCCTCATAAGACTGGGAGGCAGTGAATACGCCGGAAGCCACCATCTTGGGTGTGGCTCTGGGAGCACGTGTAGCACGGGAAGGTGTGGAAGTTCATGGGGGCACATACTAAGGGTCCTGCTCATCATCAGAGCCGATGATCAAGCATGCTGACGGGGCAACAGACTTTGATCGCCCGCGTGCATAGGTTCGGTCTTGCTTGGGTGCCATAGTAGATAGTACCTACAAACGATCACAATTAGTACGAGTAGTGGCAAACAAGACAAGCGAAACCATACTAAATAAAACAGTGAAAATAATATGTAATTGCTGTAGAAACATTGACACACGAAGGTCCTGGTGACGGCTCGTCGTGACTATGACAGACCGTCGTGAGGTTCGTCGTGTTTTACTTGGACTCTGTATAAATAGAGAACCCTGAAGAAGAGTCTCTGACTAGCATGACGGTGTGTGCAGGACAGACCGTCACAGTTACGACGGTCCGTTGTAGATGTCTGTCGTAGGACACTTAGAAAATAATATGGAGACCCTTTGGAGAGGGGTCTCTGACCGTTATGACGGTCATGTAGGACGGACCGTAGTGGTTACGATGGTCAGTAAAATGTGTTCGTTGAAGGACACTTGGAAAAAAATGAGAGACCCTTAGAAACAGGGTCAGTTACAACCAGAACGGTTGTGCAGCATGGACCGTCGTGAAGACAACGGTCCGTCACATGTGTCCGTTGGGAAACACTTGGGATAAATTTGAGAGACCCTTAGAAACAGGGTCGCTGACAACCGGAACAGTTGTGCTGGACGGACCGTCGTGAAGACTACGGTCCGTCACATGTGTCCGTTGGGACAGGGTGCTAGGGCTTTTAGAATGGACCCTACCACGGTCCATCGTGGGTACGGAAATCCGTCATCGGGGTCTCATTCTGAATGACAGTGACAGACTAAAGGTACTCTAAGCAATCCCGATGAACCCCAGATCAACCTTGTAGTGTTTTGGACCTACATGTGTCTAACACAACTACCTAGGAAACTAGCAATGCAAAAGCACCTATGTCTAGGGTGGTAAACATGGTAATTTCGAACATTTGTAACCAAGGTCAGGCAGAATCATATAAAGAAAACAAAATACTATGAGGAACTAAGCTTAATACGAACTAGTAACAAAAATGTAAGATAAATGATTATAAATTAAAGACACATACCGTAGAAATGGATAAAAACAAATGCACAAGTACTCGGTGGCAAGGTAGACACCCACAACAGCAGTTTTCACTAGTAGATTAACACTTTAGGGCTTGGGAGAATTGTAAGAGGGCAATGATCGGTGGGAGGGAATGGGGAAATTAAAAAGAGAGAGTAATGGGAGAAATAAGAATGTAATGGGGTGAAATATGGAGGGGTGGGGAGTTTAAACGGTCTGATTTTGGAAAAGGGTCCAGCCGAGTCGGGTCGGGTATACCTCATTAATCACGCGACGGATCCCTGACGACGGTCTGTTGCTGTTTTGACGGCCCGTCGTTAGTTCCATCGTGTGTGCCCTAGTTTCAAAACAACAAAAAAAAAACGTACCTGGCACGACGGATGAATACGACGGTCCGTCGCAGGCGCAACGGTCCGTCGATGTGTCCGTGAGTGACTGCTGCAGAGTAATTTTCTGCAGAATTTCCTGGTGATGTGCCTGCAAATTTAAAACTCATTAATAGAAAAATGCTACCATTACTAAAAAGGCGATAAGTATTGGGTTGCCTCCCAACAAGCGCCTGATTTAATGTTGCGGCACGACTGGGGACACTCGATTACTCAGACTTCATCAAGATGGTATGCCTCTATCACTTAATTTGCCGATTTAGCATGCCCGAAATAGATTTTTATGCGCTGTCCATTCACCTTGAACTTCACACCCTCCTTAGTTTCCAACTCAACTGCTCCATGAGGGAATAGTTGGGTAACCAAGTAAGGACCAATCCATTTGGACTTGAGCTTTCCCGGAAACAAGCGCAACCTGGAATTGAATAAAAGCACCAAATCCCCGACCATAAATTCTCGCTTTTCAATTTTGTTGTCATGGTACTTCGTCATCTTTTCTTTATATAGTGCTGAGCTCTCATAGTCTTTCAGGCGAAATTCATCGAGTTCATTTAACTCATTTAACCATTGCTCTGCAGCTTCGCTCCAATCCATTTTTAACTTCTTCATAGCCCACATGGCTTTATGCTCTAACTCGACCGGAAGATGACAAGCTTTCCCATATACAAATTTGTAGGGAGGCATACCTATGGGAGTCTTATATGCTGTCCGATAGTCCCAAAGAGCATCATCAAGCCTCCTTGACCAATCCGTTCTACTAGCATTCACTGTTTTTGACAATATCTGTTTTATTTCCCGATTTGACACTTCAACTTGCCAACTAGTTTGAGGGTTGTAAGGAGTGGCCACATTATGGCAAACCCCGTATTTCTCCAATAACCCCTTGAACAACCTGTTGCAGAAGTGGGAGCCCCCATCACTGATAATGGTCCTTGGGGTGCCAAAACGAGAGAATATATTCTTTTTCAAGAATGCAGTGACACTCTTCCCTTCATTGTTTGCGAGGGCTATGGCTTTGACCCATATAGATACATAATAGACTTCTACTAGAATGTATTTCATTCCATGAGAACTCACGAAAGGTCCCATAAAGTCAATACCCCAAACATCAAATAACTCAATCACAAGAATGGGGTTTAGAGGGAGCTCTTGCTTTCTTGAAATACCACCATCTCGTTGGCATTTGTCACATGCTTTAGAAAACCCATGAGCATCTTGATGAAGAGTTGGACAATAGTAACCACATTGTAATATCTTATGAGCGGTTCGGATACCACTGTGATGTCCGCCAATGGGTGAAGAATGCATGCCTCCAGCACACTCAACATTTCACATTCTAGCACACAACGCCGAATAATACCGTCGGCACAACTCCTATACAAGTATGGTTCATCCCAAAAGAACTTCTTCACATCGTACATGAATTTTTTCCTTTGATGAAAGGACAAGTCTGATGGAACAATATCACTAGCCAGATAGTTCGCAAAATTTGCGAACCATGGAATCAAGTCTTGTGAAGCAGCCAATACATGTTCATTGGGGAAAGTATCATCAATGTTAGTCTTAACCCCTAACTCTCTCATAGCTTCATCCTATAGACGAGACAAGTGATCAACAACATGATTTTAAGTTCCTTTTCTATCCAACACTTCAAAGTCAAATTCTTGCAGCAGTAATACCCAACGAATCAACCTAGGTTTCGCATCCTTCTTTGCCATCAAATATCTCAATGCTGAATGGTCAGTATGTACTATAACTCTAGTACCTAGCAAATAGGAGCAAAATTTCTTAAAAGCAAAGACTACTGCAAGGAGTTCTTGCTCAGTCAGTGTGTAGTTCTTTTGAACTTCATTTAGGGCTTTACTAGCATAGTAAATGGGGTGAAGGATTTTGTTTCTTCTCTGTCCCAATACTACACCAAGATCCACCCCACTAGCATCGCACATTACCTCAAATGGACTGTTCCAATCTGGAGAAATAATTATAGGCGCAAACACTAACTTTTCTTTTAGCTCACCGAATGCTTTAAGATAGGATTCATCAAAACAAAATTTACATTCTTTCTCCAGCAATTTGCACAATGGGTGTGCAATCTTTGAAAAGTCTTTGACAGAGATCGGTGGGGGAAGTATCTCTATTACCTCGACCAACCTCTATGCCCTTTTCTGAAATGCGATGACCCAACACAATACCCTCTTTCACCATGAAATGACACTTTTCCTAGTTTAGTACTAAATTGCAGTCTTCACATCTCTTAAGAACCTCAGATAAAATGGTCAAACACCGCTCGAATGAATCACCAACCACAAAAAAATCATCCATAAAAACATCTATAGTATCCTCCACCATGTCAAAAAATATTGACATCATATATCTCTGCAAGGTTGAGGGTGCATTGCACAACCCAAACGACATTCTTCTCAACGCAAAGGTCCCATTTGGGACAAGTGAAAGTGGTTTTCTCTTGATCTTCTGGTGCAATAGAAATCTTATTATACCCCGAATACCCATTAAGAAAACAATACCACCCTTTTCCGGCAAGTCTATCTAACATCTGATCCATGAAAGGCATAGGAAAATAGTCTTTTTCAGTCCATGAGCTTAGTTTATGGTAATCCATACATACCCTCCATCCAGTAACCGGTCTCATTGGAACAAGTTCATTCTTTTCGTTGGGGACCACAGTTATTCCCCCTTTCTTAGGTACACACTGAAACGGGCATACCCAACTACTATCTGAGATTGGATAGATTACTCCGGTATCCAACCACTTGATGATTTCCTTCTTCACAACCTCTTGCATAGGAGGATTCAAGTGTCTCTGGTGCTCAATACTCGGTTTATGATCAGGCATGAGTTGGATTTTATGAGAGAAAATACCAGGAGGGATCCCAATAATGTCCGCAATGGTCCACCCAATAGCACCTTTGAACCTTTTTAGTACCTTCACCAAACTCTAAACCTGTTGTTCATCCAGGTCTGATGCAATGATTACCAGCAAAGTGTCACCATTTCCTAAGAATTCATACCTAAGATTAGGTGGGAGAGATTTTAATTCAACTTTTAGAGCCTCCTCGATCGATGGTTTCGCGGGTGGGGACTCGCGATTTTTCATATCAAGCTCAAATTTCCTTCGGTTTAAATTGAACATCACGTCGGTCAAGAGCCACGACTAATGACTCATACTCTTCAATGCAATCGCTATCAAAGTTCATTATGACTGCCGCTAATGCTTCGACACCTAGACGTTCTTCTATTTGTGTCTCAGATGTCTCACCCATGTTGTAGGATATAGCAGATGCCGATTGGAGTTCACCACTCTGCCTCATGGACCTACAAATATTAAAGGTCACTTCCTCATTAATCAACAAAAATTTTATCTGCCCCTTTTCCATGTCTACTAAGGCTCTTCCAGTAGCTAGGAATGGCCTTCCAAGGATAATAGGCACTTCGAAATCAACCTCACAATCAAGAATAACAAAATCAGCCGAAAAGATGAATTACTCCACTTTTACTAGCACATCATGAAGTATCCCTATGGGCCATTTTACTGTTCGATCAGCCATCAGTAGCCGCATCGCAGTGGGCTTTGGGTCACCCAAACCCAATTTCTTGTGAATCAAGAGGGGCATGAGGTTTATGCTTGCCCCCAGATCACATAATGCTTTCGCAAAATGTAATAGCCCGATTGTACAAGGAATAGTAAACGCACCCGGATCTTCTTTCTTTTGGACCAGAGATCTTGTAGAAATAGCACTACAATGCTGCATTCTATCGTCATCCTCAAAAGTAACCGATCTTTTCTTTGTGACTAGATCATTCATAAACTTGGCTTAACCGGGCATTTGTTCTAAAGCTTCTACCAAAGGGACATTGATAGAAATTTGCTTCAACATTGTTATAAAACGCCGATATCTGCCATCCTCGATCTTTTTCAATAATCTTTGAGGAAATGGGGGTGGTGGCCTAGGCATAGGAGTTACCTTTTTAGGCACTTCAGCATCTTTTGCAATGTTATCCTCTAACTCAACATCAACATTTACCACTTTATCAGTATCTTTTGTCACCTTATTCTCATTAGATGGCATAGGTGGGTCAATGTTTTGCTTGCCACCGCGAGTAGTAATTGCCATACAATGTCCATCATTTTTCAGATTTTGGACAGTGTTGCTACGAAGAGTGCCCGGTTGCCGTGTGTTCACAGTTGCAGATAATTGGGCCATTTCTAACTCAAGTTGCTTAATCGATATTGCATGTGTATCAAATGTTTTCCCAATACCCGCTAAATCATTCCTCAACTCTTTATTGTGCTCATCACTAGCATCGAACCTCCTCATCATTTTATGCAACACATCCTCAACTCGCGACATACTACCTCCACCATCCATAGGAGTAACTTCACAATTTTGAGGAGGAACATAGGGTCTATTCATGTCGTTTCCATTACAATAGTTACCCCTGTTGAAGTTGTTGTCACAATTGTAGTTTCCATCTCGGACATAATGACCCTCACGATTGTAGTTACCATAGTTCCGACCTTGGTTCCATTGACCTTGGCGCCAATTCTCTTGATTAGAGATTTGGGCACTTGGTCGGAAACCCCCCATCTGTTCATTTACTGCATAGGAATCCTCCTCATAATAACACTCATCGTTTATAGGTGGTGGTTTAGCCATGTAGTTAACTGTATTTATCTTTTCTGCACCCCCAATGACATGTTTTAGTACCAACCCAAGCTCAGTTCTCATCTGAGCCATTTCTTCACGAATCTCATTTGTGGCTTGGTTGTGAGTGGACTGCACTGCGAAGGTGTTTCTTCCTTTATCGGACTTCCTAGTACTCAAAGCTTTGTTATTTCGGGAGATTTTCTCTAATTTTTCAGAAATCTCAGCATAAGGGCTTTCTCTATAAGATCAAACTGCTATAGTGTCCAACACCGCTTTGTTGTTCTCATCCTGTCCCCGATAGAAGTATTCCTTCAGTGACTCATCATCTATACGGTGATTTGGAACACTTCTCAAGAATGAGGTGAATCTATCCCAAGAACTACTAACTGACTCTCCTGGTAGTGCCACAAAGTTGTTCACTCTGTCTTTGTGGTTTAGTTTCTTGGAGACCGGATAGTAGCGTGCTAAGAAGACATCTCTTAATTGGTTCCAAGTAAAGATTGAGTTGTATGGGAGCTCAGTGAACCATATAGCAGCCTCTCCTGTCAGTGAGAGAGGAAACACTCTGAGACCTATTACATCTAGATCCAAATCAGGCCACCCCACACAACTTTTACACACTGCCCTTACCTTAGCTATATGGGCATGTGGATCCTCAGAAGGTAGTCATGAAAGCAAACCTCTAGCAGTGAGCATTTGCATCAGGCTACTAGTTACCACAAAAGTGTGGCATGTGGGTAGAGGGGGCAAGACAAGTGGCCCATCTGAGTCTGCTATGTTATCATACCCTCTGTAGTATGCTTGGGGCCGTGGAACAGGATTTTGTCCCCTCTGTTGATGTTCACCCGGAGCATCGGGTAGCATCTGACCATGAACATCAACCGAAGCTGGGATGTTCTGGTTCGGATCCTCATCATTTATTCCCAAGTTTTGATTCATATTGAGCAGTGTACGCTCTAACTCACAATCGTAGAGAAACAATGGTTCTCTTCCTCTCCGTGTAATTGGCATACAAGGAGGATAGTTCTAAAAAGAAATCAAAAACAATAAAACAAAGTAAAATCAAGAAATTATCAACTAAACTATAGTAATAAGTTCAAGTTAATGTAAAAGCTAAATTCCCCGGCAGCGGCGCCAAAATTTGATACGCTCAAACTTACTTCTCGAATAAGAAGTAAAGCGGTCTTGAAGAGTAAATAACCCAACTAGTGAGGTTGGGATCGTTCCCACGAGGAAAATAGTCTAGACTTAACTTCAACCTATTATTACTATTGTTTGGTCAATGACTTCCTTGGAAAGTAAAAACATAAAAAGGGGGGTTTCTATCTCTAAATAAGTGAAAATAAATAACGAACTTGAAAGAGACACTTGACAGCTTTGAATGTTAGGTTTTAATCAAATAATCAAAGAAACTAGGGTTTACATGTTCCCCACAGGTTCATAACTTGATAAGTCTAACTATAACAATTCTTTCCTAGTATCTTGCATGCAAAGTGATAAGTTATGTATTTCTCAATCCTTGGTCCGGCATGTAGAAAATCTCACTCCTCACCTTGGTCCGGCTACGTGTGTTGCTATCCTAACCATTATCCTTACCTCATATTAAGCATCGTATTCGATATTTGACTAAGTTATTACCTCGTACCAATCAATACTAGTCTATTAGATAGTATACACTAAATCTATGTTAATAATTCTTTTCCTATTATCTACTGCCCTGGTCTGGCAAGTAGCATTAAGGCGAGTTCTAACGTTGGCCATCCGTTAAAAAGACTTCTAAACGAAAGAATTATTAGTACATGCAAAACACTAATCTAGAATTGTTATTTTAGTTAGTGTTTATCTCATTATTTGCCTATGGTTCCCACAACCCTAGTTATAGAGTTTAGTTACTCATAGCCATAAACACAATATTCAAATATATTAAATACAAATTCATGTACTTACTTCAATGAGAAAGAATAAAATCCAAAGTTTTCTTGATTAATATCCCAAAAAATCACTTGCAAGAATCTCAAAATCAAACACTAATACACAAAGTCCAAAAATCTGATGTCTAATCTCATAGAGTCTAACCTAAAAAACGAGGTTTTTTGAACTATTTATAAAAAATAAAAACCTAATTAAACAAGGAGTCTAATTGCTTGAAATCTGCCAAAACGCGGCTGGGTCGACGGACCACGCGACGGACCGTCATTGACTCCGTTGTCCCATACTTGTGCAATTTCTTCTGCTGCTATCTTCATTCCCCTCGATGTCAAGTATGACGGACCGTCATAGGCACAACGGTCCGTCGAGGGTCTTCATTTCAAAACACTTCAACTCTTGGAATCTGGGTACTGGGATCACTTCTCTTATCTTCACGACGAACCTGCAGGACGGACCGTCAGAGCCACGACGGACTGTCACCATCTTTGTAATCCCACACTTGGTCAGACTTCCCCATTTTCCTTCAGCAGCTACACTACGCTGCCACCTACGGACAGTCACAAGCACGACGGACCTTCATAAGCTCCGTAGGTGGTCTCTTCTGCAATTCATCGCTCAAAATCTCTACATTTAGCTTTGGACAGATTTCCTGCAAAACAAAGAGAAACTTATATAAAAATTAGCACAAAAAGGATTTTGGACACACTAAACTTAAGGAAAAAGTATTAATAATACAATGAAACCACGGTATATCACTATATCACAATTCAATACAAGATTATACCTTAAGACAAGATGCTTTGGTAAATTCACTTCCTAACTTAGATCATCTTCTTAAAAACTAGTATAGATGACCAAAATTCACTATAATTTTTTAATTATTAATATTAAATCATCATCCAATATTTATTCGACCCATAACAAATTTAATTGAAACAAATACAACCTACTTTATATATAAACCTAGGTTTAAGGGTCAAGGGTCATCTTCTAAAAACTCAACCAAACCATCAAAATTTATCATATTTATATTAGAATACATGTTAATAATTTCATTTTATCCAATAAAAATCATAAAAAATCAAATTCATATCATAATTTCTGAGATTGAGGAAAACCCACATGTAAGCAAAATTTTTGGAAACACTTTGAAGGAACCCCTTGAGAAAAGAGGTCTCAAATGTCAATTAGATCCCATACCTCAATGTTTGATGAATATTTTAAGGTGAAATCATCCCTTTAAAGCCCCCAAATACCTCCCCTAGCTAGTCTTCAATAGTGTTTTCCAATAGATGGAGAAAAATAAGGAAGAAAGCGAGTTTGTTTTGATAGTTGTATTGACATTAATGGTGTTGAGGTGTTTATATGGGGAGTTAAATTAGTTAATTAGGCTTTCCTAAACCTCTAACTAACCACTAAACCTCTTAATTAATTGTTTTGAAATAGGTTATGACAGGAAACAAAAACATGCCACTCGTAGATGGAACTTCATCGACTCCTCGTGTCTCAATTGATGGTTCGATGGTTCACATCAATGCCCCATCGATCAATACAGGTCACCTCGATTTACCCTTCATGGGTGCACACTGCCCAGGTAGTGTTGACACAGACATGCAAGTTTCATCCTCAAGGGACCTTGGTTTGACCTTGGGTAGTCATACCTTGACGTTTCAACAATGAATTAACTTAAAAGCCTATTAACTACGCTTCAAACAAATATCATGGAATTATGATTCCTAAAAGCTCGTCAAATAGGCTTAGGCACGCTAGTATTTCACAGGGTCAAGTTTTCGAACATCATGGACGTTGTCGGATAATTTAGTTCCTAGACTTTCTAAATGACATAAATTCATTAAAATAGGCCATAAAACAGTACTTGGACCACATTACACCTATGTTAGACTTTAAGCAACGTCTTGGATTTTGGAAGTGTCACAATTGTTTATTCTATCTCAGACATATTAAACTTCTAAGTTGTAATTTCCATAGTTTTTACCTTATTTTACGTAAGGCTGACGGCAATTATTTTTTATCAAATATTGGATATTTTTTGGGAACACAACGTCTGATAATTCATTGCATATGTATCCTCTTCGTAGTAATACTCGCATGCCACTAATGGTGGTTTATCAAAATAGTTCACCGCATTCAATTTCTCTGTGCAACCACTCTTATTCTTTAAATCCAACCCTAATTAAGTTCTCATGTACGCCATCTATTCCCGAATATCATCACTGGTTGAGTTGTTTGAAGCCCGTACTGCGAAGGTGTTCTGCACAGTGTCTGACTTTTTAGTGCTCAATGCTTTATTGTTATGAGATATATTCTCCAACTTCTCTGCAATCTCATCATATGTGCATTGCCCATAGGATCCACCCACAGTAGTATCATGCCGTGCATTCTTGTTATAATCTTTACTTCTGTAGAGGTACTCTATCAATGACTCATCATCAATGCGATGGTTTAAGATGCATCTCACAAACACAATAATTTTTCTTAAGAGCTACTTACCGACTCTCTAGGTAATACCATGTAGTTGTTAACCTTTTCCTTGTGTTTTATCTTATTGGAAACAAGATAGTACCTCACTAATAACACATCTCTGAAATGATCTCATGTATAGATCGAATTGAAGGGTTTCTCAACAAAAACATATAGCGGCTTCTCTTGTTAGTGATAACGGAAACAGTCGCAAGCCAATAAATTAATTTCCAAATCTGGTCTACCCACACAACTTTTGCAAACAAGCCTCCATTTTGCGATATGAGCATGAACATTTTCAGATGTCTGTCACCAAAATAAGCCACATATGGTGACCATATGCATCAAGATACTCGTCACCATGAATGTGTACCAAATAGACTGTGGGGGAGGGGGGTAGGAAAAGAAGTTCGTCGGAGTCTGCAATGTTCGTGTTGCCCTTATAGTAATCCTGATGTCGTGGGCCTGCTTAAGGTTGCAAACCAAAGGAATTACGTATCTAATTTTCAAAACTCGCCTGTTGTTGTGCCTCAACTGGTAATTAAGCCTTATAGCCTACTCCATCACCTTGATTCCCTTTGTTAATATTAGCTTGAACTCCTTGATTCTCCATTTGTCCTAAGGTTTGGTTGACGCAAGATCGTATGGAGTGAGTGGTTCTCCTTAGTTCCATGTACTTGGAATATATAGAGCTAGACCTCAAATAAACAAAAAAAAATAAAAAATCAAGAAATAGTTGACTAAATTTCAATAATGTAATTAGAGTTAATTTAAAATCTTGATTCCTCGGTACCAGTGCAAGTATTTGATAGTCTCTATTTATACCTCCCTAAAAAGTATAGGCAGTTGTGATATACCGTCGTTTCACGGTATTTTTAATGTTTTTTCCTTAAGTTTAGTGTGTGTCCAAAAGCCTTTTTGTATTGATTTTAATGTAAGTTTCACTTTATTTGAAGAAAATCATTCAAAATATGAATACAGAAGTTTTTGAGCAAGAAATGCAGAAAAGTTAATACCTATGGAGCTTATGACGATCCTTCGAGCTTGCGACGGTCCGTAGGTGGCAACGTAGTGAAGCTGCTAAAGGAATATGGGGAAGTCTGACCAAGATTTGGATTACGTAAGTTCATGAAGAACTGTCATAGCCTCGATGGTCCGTCCAACTGGTTCGTCGCGATCATCAGAGAGTAGTCCCAGTACCGAATTTCCAAGAAGTTAAAGTGTTATGGAACAGATTCCCTCAACAAAACGTCGTTCTTGGAACGGTCTGTCATACCTGTTCCTCGAGGGTTATGGAGAAAGCAACAGAAGGATTTTTAAAGTATAGGATGACGGAGGCCATGATGGCCCGTCACAAGGTATGTCGACTCAGACGCATTTTGATAGATTTTTAGCAATTACAATCCTTATTTTAATAGGTTTTTGTTTTTTATAAATAGTTGGAAAAACCTCATTTTTGGAGTTAGACTCTTTGTGTTAGACTCTTGGTAAGTAGACTCTTTCATATAAGACTTTTTGATTGTTAGAATTTTTGAGAATCTTTAGTCCTCGATTAATTTCAGTAATGGAGACACTTTTTCTAGAATTGATTGTTGGTTGTTTTGTTGATTAATCAAGTGACTATGGGTAACTAAACTCCATAACTAGGGTTGTTGGAACCATGACAATGCTAGGAATAGTGTCTTGCATGTATTAATAATTCTTCGCTTAGAAGTCATTGTAACAGATGACCAACATTAGAACTCGCCTTAATTCTACTTGTCAGACCAAGGAGGTAGGTAATAGGAAAAGAATTATCAACATAGATTTAGTTTAAAGTACATAATAGGCTAGTAATGATTGGTACGAGGTAATAACTTCGTCAAATATCGAATAAAATGCTTAATATGAGGTAAACGTATGGGTTACTAAAGAAACACACGTAGCCGGACCAAGATGCGGAGTAAAATTTTCTCGATGCCGGTACATGGATTTAGAAATACATAACTTATCACTTTGCGTGCAAGATACTAGGAAAGAAGTGTTATAGTTAGAATTATCAAGTTAGAAAATTGTGGGGAACACTTAAACCCTAGTTACTTTTATTAATTTATTAAACTCCAAGATTTGAATCTGTTAGTTGTTTACTTTAATTTAGGTAGTTATTTTCATTAATTTAGAAATAAAAACCCCCTTTTATTGTCTTTTGTTTTCTAAGGAAATAATTCACTAAATAATAGTAATAATAGATTATTGTTAAGTATGAACTATTTTTCTCCTGGGAATGATCCCAACCACATTAGTTGGGTTCTTTAATCGATACGACCGCTTTACTTCTTATTTGAGAAGTAAGTTTGAGTGTATCAAGTTGTAATCACGTAAAGAAACCAACTAATAGGTTAGGGTCTATCCCATGAGGGAAATGGTTTAGACATAGATTTATCTCACATTTATGTCTGTTTGGTTAATGTATATCCGAAAACAAGAAGCGCTTTATTTTGACGTGATGGCACGACACATTTTTTATTTATTTAACGTCGCAGCATGACACATTTACCCCAAAGACTCTTTCAATGGGACATTGATGGAACGTTTTTTGAACATAGTGATAAATCATTGATATTTACCATATTTTGTTTTCTTCATTACTCTTTGTAGGATTGGAGTGGAGGTCGAGGGATGGGGACCACTTTCTTAGTCAAATCTTCCTCTTTCGATGGTGCATCACCCAACTGTCCACTAGCTTATATATCCTCATCTTCCTTTCTAACATCTCCTTAAACTACAAATGATGTAGGTGGATTGATAATCTGCTTACCTCCTCCAGTAGTGACTGCCATGCAATGCCAATCATTCTTAGCAATCTGGATAGTGTTGCTTTGGAGAGTGTAAGGTTGGCGTGGGTTTACAATAGTAGACAACTGATTCACCTGTAGCTCAAGTTTATTTAGAGAGACTGCATGTGCATCCACCTATTGTTTAATGCCTGATACATCATCTCTCAGGTCCTTGACATATCATCAATTTCATCAAACATCCTTTTCTGAAATACAGCGTCCTTATTTTAAGGTGGAACACATGGACCACCCCTTTAACTACTGTTTCCATAGTTGTTCAAGTTGAAATTGTTTACGCGATTATAGTTCCAATCTAGGACATATGTATCCTCTCGATTGTATAGGTACGACCTTGGTTTCCTTCATAGTGGAGAAATTATCCTAAATGGAAACTTGGTCGGTTGGTAGGAAATATCCCTGTCTTATCATTGAATGGATATTTATCTTCTTCATAATAGTATTGATCTTCCAGTGGTGGTGGTTTAGCAAAATATTTCACGGCATTCAGGTTTTTTGCGCCTTCGCGTACATGCTTTTAAACCAACCCTAATACAGTTCTCATCTTTTCCATCTCATCTTGAATATCATCAGTAGTTGAGTTGTTTGTATCCTGTAGAGAAAAGTTTTTTCTCCCATTATCTGACTTTATAGTGCTTCAAGCTTTGTTGTTTGGTGATATCTTCTCAAACTTCTCTCAAATATCAGCATATGAGCATTCACCACAGTAGCCACCCGCAATAGTACTGAGCAGTGCTTTGTTGCTATTATTTTGACCTCTGTAGCAGTATTCTTTCAGTTACTCATCATCAGTGTGGTGGTTTTGGATGCTTTTCAGCTACTCACCGATTTTCCTGACAGTGCCACTAAATTGTTCATCTTATCCTTGTGGTTAAGCTTCTTAGACATTGGATAATACTTATATAATACTACATCTCTTACTTGATCAAAAGTATCGATAGAGTTGTAGGTCAACTCAATGAACCACATATTGGCATCTTCTTTCAATGATAAAAGAAACACTCCCAACCCGATGACGTAAATATCCATATCTGGTCTATCCACACAACTTTTTAATACAGACCTCTGTATAGCTAGATGGGCATGTGGGTCATATGATGGAAGTCTCGAGAACAAGCCCCTCTTGATGAGCATCTGTATCAAGCTAATCGTCACCAAGAAAGTGTGCCTAGGGGCAAGTTGGGGTAGGAGAAGAGGTCCATCGAAGTCTGCAATGTTAATTTTTCTCCTATAGTAATCTGAAGTCGTGGGGATGCTTGAGGTTGCAACCCCAAGACATCATCTTACTGATTTTGAGCGTGCGTCTTTTGGTGTACCTGAACTGGTAATGGAGTCTTGCGGCCTGCTTCATCACGTAGATTCCCTTTGTTAGGATTAGCTGGAACCCATTGCTTCTCCATCCATCATAAGGTCTAGTTATGTTCTGAATCGTATGGAGTTAGTGATTCTCCATGGCTTCGTATTCTTGGCATACAGTTGAGCAAACCTTAGAGAAACATAAACAAAAAGGAAAACTAAAATAAGGAAATAGTTGACTAAATTTCAACAACCTAATTAAAGTTAATCTAAAATACAAATTCCTTGGCAGCATCTCTATAATATGATAATCTCATATAATACCTCCCTAAAAACGCATAAGCGATCGTTATCAAGTATAGAATCTAACTATTAGGTTGGGGTTGATCCCACCAGGGAAATGGTTTAGACTTAGATTTAATTCAAAATTATGTTGGTTTAGTCAATGTCTTTCTGGAATCAAGAAATAAAAGGGTGGTTTTGTGAAACAAATTTCTTAAACATTATAATTTAACAAGCAACTAAAAGTACATTTTGTGTTTTTATCAAGTGTTGACAAAAACTAGGCCATATGTGTTCCCCATATGTTCACAACACCGTATTCCTAGCAATGCCTATTCTTTCCTAGAGTTTTAAATGCAAAGTGGTAAGTTAGATAACTCCAAATCATTGGTCCGACATCCATTGAATATCACTCCGTACCATGGTCCGGCTAGTTGTGTATAACCTAGTGTCAATTACCTTTACCTTATATTATCCATTATATTCGATGTATGGGTTAGTTATTACTTTACACCAATCGACACTATCCTCTTATATAGTATCACACTAAATTTATGTTGATAATTCTTTTCCCATTCCTACCTCCATGGTCTGGCATGTATCAACAAGGCGAGTTCTAATGCCATCTCGTGTAAAGACTTCAAAGTGAATAAAATATAAATGCATGAAAAAACACTATTTGAGAATTCCTCAATTTCTAGTTATACTTTGTGTATTACCTATGGCTCCCACAACCCTAGTTATGGATTTAGTAACCCATGCAAGAAAGATCAAAATTCATCGTTTTGAATGAGAAGTCATGAACATAATCAACAATAAGAAGAAACCCACAAATTCAACTTGAAATTGTAAGAAAATCCTTCAACCCAATTTCAAAAATTTATTAATTGCCAAAGTCTGAAAAAAACAATCTCCAATATACAAAATAGAACAATAACAATAGTAGCAAACACCAAATATAAGATTTTAATGCACTATATATAGAAAACATATTCCTAAAGAAAAATAAATTAAAAAGGAATGCTTGTTCACTTGAAGTGGCTTCGAGTAACAGACCAACTGATTGACCGTTGACTAATCGACCGTCCCTAGACTACCTTCTTTTAGTAAGGACTTAGATATATTTTTTCTCAACTAGATAGCACCTTCTATGAATAAATCGACGGACTAACACCATTGTTCGAACCTTCAATGAACCAAACAACGGTTCACCAGTACGATCCATCAATCAATTGAGTGACCTCTATTAACTCTTATAGTTCCACACTTGGTCAGACTTCCCCGATTTTCCTCTAAAGTCTTGAGCTGCTCATCTACGGTCATCAACTACGTGCTTTATTTGTCTATTCAATCAATTACAGCTCAAGAGTATTATTGGTAGTGGATTAAGAAATGTCATGGTTTCATCATATTTCTTTCATAGAAATGTAAGGCTCAAGGGGTGTTTGAAATAAGTTTGCACACTCGTAAGGTAGGACACAAAAGAGGTATATGTCAAATTGGTTCACACTTTTTAATGATTTCCCAAGATTATATCATGATATTACATCATTTAGTCAACTGGACAAATAGGGAAAATTCTAGGTGTCATTATCTAAAGTTCATGGTAAGCTCATCACAGAAGGAATTAACACCAAAGTTAAACAAGACTCCACACTTTTTCTACTATTTAATGTTCACCGCATGAAACTTGATTTGATACTTGGCTACTCATAATGAGAAGAAAAAAGTTCTCATACTGTCCATTCATCTTCATTTTGCCTCATTATTGGCGCACATTCAAGTTTGTTTGATTGGTACAAGTATTCACGTGATATTTAATTATCAAAATTGAAATTCAAATTTGTCAAAAAATATCAACCTTTGAGTATATACAAGAGGTGGGAAAATCTTTTTCGAAAGGGTAAAAGTCATTTGCAATCGAGACATAAAGATGCAAAATCTCAAACATCCAAAAAATGAGAGTAAGAGTTTTTTTAAGCATACCGATCCAAATACATCAACAAAATAGAGAATAATATTTACAGAAAGGTGAGACTTGAACCAGCATAAATAATGATCATTTCTCCTCAAATGCAAAACAAAGAGAGTATCAAAAAATCAAATATAGTAGGACAGAGAGGGACACAAAGCGATATCATGTCAACACAGTCCCTTCACCTGTCTGGGCATCAGTACCTGATGTATCACACTTATCTTGCGCATCAGTTTCCGATTTAGCCTCAAAACAACCAGCTCCACTTGAGACATGTGAACTTTCTAGCGAACAATCCATAACATTATATACCATTATCCCTTCATTCTCAAAGAGACCCTCATTTGAAGCTTCCTCAATTAACAAATCATGTCCTCATCAGTCTATTCCTTAGACTCTAGATCAATTGACTGCATAAGTCTAACCTTATCTCAAGTTGTAGTCGAAGGAATCCCTGGGACATATAAGATCTTCACCATCTCGAAGACCATGGACATATAAATTGATTTCAACTTATCCACATCCTTTCAAAACATGGATATAGTGGCCTTTAAAGCCGACACTTGCTTGGTTGTAACTTGTTCATGCTTACACACAGCTATTCTTACCACAAGGGTAATAATAGTATTACTCAAGCGTAAGAGCATCAACAAGGGTAGTCTGAATCCTTTTTCGAATGGAGATCTGGAGTTTAATAGCTCGATGATCGTAAAGCTAGGAAAGCTATCTTGTCCGAAGTGTCACATCCGGGATCGCCTTTAAAATAAACATTGTCGTCATACTTGGAGAGGACTAAGAATAACCTCTTAGAATTCGTCATTACATTTCATAGGTTAAATTGCAAAAAATTTATCATTTTTCATCTACTTCTACATTGAGGTTTACATAGACCTCCCTCTTACACAGATTATATATATAGGGAGTTTACAAAGACTATCACATAGAAAGCGCTACAAAGGCTTCTACTTTTATTTCATATACATATACATAAATATATTCTAATAAAAAGTCTAGGACAAGTGTAACATTTAAATCATCTAAATTGAATACAACATTCGGTTACAACCCTTACTTTACTTCAATAAAAGCTACATATTGGCATATACAATAATTGTCTTCAAATGAAAAGGAGAGAACTAAATGTATTTAAGACTAATACAATATCAAAAGCTAGATACTGGCATCGTCCTACGAATGTGACGACCTACCAAACTGGGAGAATAAGAATCCAAGCCATCTTTAAATGACACTTCTAGATGCTCAACGGTCGGAACCTGCATAACTGTAGAAAAATAGAAATATGGGTTAGTACACCACTTGTATTATGTATGGAAACATGTACATAAAACATTTGAAATAATGTTTAAAGGGACATTTTTTCTAAACCATGCTAGTTATTTTGAAAAGCATTATGCACAACTAAGAACACTTATGAACAAATAAACACATATTCCTAACACAAGATCATATATAACAGGAGACCTATATTATTAAGTATAATCAAGTCACATGTATCATAGCCTATTTGAGTAAATAACAAACACAATTGTAACATATTATTATAATAACGAAGCATGTTTAAAAGTTTGTACCACCACATATACAAGATCCTTACTCATAACCGACCATCTACTCTAAAAGTGAAATGAACAAGTATGCCAATAAGAATAATTTACCAAGTAAACCAAAAAATATATCATAAGCAATGCCTAACTTCACATAACATAGTTATAAGAGTAATCATCATTATATTTAGCAATATAGACCAATAGCATGTTCATACATGAAACTAACATCATATAGTATCATCGACATGTAAATTCAACATATGCATCACATTTAATTTATAAAATATAAGAACAACCTCCTAAGAATTCCCTCAAGGCTAGCTAGTGCAAAACATAGTTAGAGTCTCATACCCCTACATAGACTAAGTCAAACCCCTTAGGTCACCCTAGTTAGTGTTCAATTTATTACTTCGTTTTACTTTTGGCAACACTTGCCTTAACATACATAGACCACATGATATAAATATGGAATTCGATGTCATGACACCCTATATCGAAAGAAGGTGGACTACTTGCCAAGGTATTACTAAAACATGAACAATGCATCTATGTGAATCCACTAGCTAGTATTCCTATGGGGGAAACATAGAACTAGGAGAGATACTTGTCACCCTCTTGATTGACATTGTATTATAGTCTCCAATGTCATGAGCAACATAGAAAACTTGTCTTCCCACGTTGGAAAGGGACACTTCTTACTTCTTGTTCACTCGGTGCCAAGCTAGAGTACCTTTTTGAAATGTCTATAAGATTTTATTAACCATCAAAGCTTTGTATTGGCCATTGTATACTAACCCCTTGTATATTAATAATCATTATCTCATTAGGAGTTACATGAAAATATCCTTTTAATACAACCGTCATATGTGAGATCAATATATTATAATCATCAAGTCATAATAAGTCTCATACGCAATTCATCACCATCCTTAGATCATTTACTCTTCAACATAATATCTTACCTTCAAATAATCAACACATTTCAATTTCATCATCATACCATCACCTACTTAATATAATTACAAGACATGCTTCAATTGAACTTCATCACCAAGTACAAGCCATCAAAATTGAAGTAAAAGTTTAAGATCAAAATTTTTTACCAATTCTCCTTCAAAAGCCATCATCATTTGTATTACCCTCAACCAAATGAATTTAATCCATAAATAGGTTTAATAAAATAATTCAATAGTAATTAACATAAGAACTAACTCAATTGCATCAATACTAATAAATTAAACATGAGTTCATAACCCCGCGTTACTAAATTTGGGTCAATTCATGATATATTCCACATACTAGGTTAATTAATCAAGAACAATCATAATTGAACAGTAGTACATAATAGTATTATAATAATTATAAAAATAAACTATAAAAATAAAATTTAGAAGATCTATTTCGCATTAGGAAGAAACCTATACGAAATAATCTTTTTGAAACCAATTTTTGAAGAGTCCATCGAGGAAAAGAATCCCAAAGGTGAAAGGTTTTCTTTCCTTTTTTCCATGATAATTATGGACAAATTTGTATTCTAGCTACACTAGAACCCTTAGACCTTGGTCTTATTTGGAGTTTTTTTATGAGGGAGAAGTTAGAGAGAAGGAAGAGCAATTTCGATTTGGAAATTTATAAAGTTTTTAGTTGGGCTTATGCTTAGGGTAGTTTATATTGTCAATTAACAAACCTAATTGGCAACCCCTTAACCCCTAATAAATCCCCTTATTAATTATCTAATTTTATTAATTCACTTAAACATAACAATGAAAACTGTGGAAGAACCTACGAGGCCACGATCAACGGTTCATAGTAAAACCTACGCCCCCGTCAACTGACTGTCCAGCACAACCGTCTTTTCTGGCATGGAGTTGAATTTTTGGAGGCAATTGATGCCCCGTTAATTGGCCTACGCTTTGTCACCTGTAACTCATAGGTAGACACTGTCTATACTACATCATTTGGAAAATTTAGGTCAAATGCAAGGTTCCCCTCAAACGACCCTAAGGTGGTCCTTGGGAGTCGTACCAAGATGTTTAGACCCCGATGATGTTCTAAGAATAGTTAAAAACCTTTCCACAAAATTTGATCATTTTCCTACTTCTAAAAGGTTGTGAAATGGGCTCAGGCACACAAGCACCTCTTCCACTAGTCTCGTGATGTCATGGACATTTCTTGACATAATGACTCTAGAACATCATAAGTGACTCATAAACATTATATTTTTTACCTTAGAAAAGTGTTACAAACTTTAGACAATTATGTGAGGTTGTAGATTAGGCTTTGGACTTTTGGAGTGTTACATTATCCACCATTGTGAACATTTGTCCCCGAATAACACTAAAGTCTTTTTAAGGGAAAGGATAGACTCAAAACTAGCAGTCTAACCTACAACATACATAATAAACATATATTACAACACAAATAAACATAATCACATGGAATTTACACATAGCAACTCAAATCATCATTTACTACATACAAGAGCTCAACATCACAACATGAGAAATTTCCTTCTCAAAATCAACATGAGATGAACACAATACAAAGAGTCACGTCAGCAAAATTCCTATAAATACACATAAACATGATTAATATAATTTCATTAGGCAAAAACCTACCAATGATACACGTAAAGGCAAATCAAGAAAAATGAACATTTTCATGAAAACCTCATTTTTTAACAAAACTGTTTAAGAATATTAATGCACATCGTTAAAAACAAGTCAAAACCAACTTTATTCATTATTTTATTAATTAGCAGTAACAACTAACCCTAATTATCAAAGAGATAAGGATAACGGGACTTCATGCTGGTCTCGACCTCCCATGTTGCTCTCTCTCTACTAGGTCATTATTCCATAACACTTTCATGGAAGCCACCTCCTTATTCCTAAACTTATTCACTTGTCTATACAGTATTTTAGTCGGAACCTCTTCATAGGTGAGATTCTTATCCACATCTAGAATTTGAATAGGAAAAATTGACTCGGGGTAAGCAATGCACTTCTTAAGCATGGATACATGTAAAATCGAATGAACCAAAGCTACCTAACTAGGAAATCTTAAATCATATTCAACCTTACAAACCCTTTGAAAAATTTCATGTAGACACACATAACGAGGAATTAATTTCCCTTTCTTGCAAAATCTCATCACCCCTTTCACAGGCAAAATTTTCCAATCCACATTATCAACTTCTTCAAACTCTAAGTATATTATCCTATTGTTGGCATAGGAATTTTTCTTGCTATAGACATTTTTGAAACAATACCTTATCATATGAACTTTATCCAAGGTCTTATATATCATTTCGGGACCAAAAAGTGGAGACTCACGAATTTAAAACCGTCCAATCGGAGATTTACATCTCCTACCATCAAATTTTTTAAAAGGATTCATGGATATTGTAAAATTATATCTATTGTTATAAGAGAACTAATCCAAAAGGCAAGTGTTCATCTCAACTTCCTTTCAAATCAATTACACAATCTCTAAACATATCCTCAAGGGTTTGACAGTGCGCTCCTATTGACAATCCATTTGTTGATAAAAAGTGGTGTGTTACTTTACTTGTACCTAACCCTTTTCGAACTAGTTAAAAAATGGTTACATAAATTGAGCACATCTATCCGAAATAATGGAAAAAAGGAGTCCCATAAAGTCACAAGATCTAATTGATAAATTGACTTAATATGGATAAATTGAGCGGATCTCGTCAACCTATCCACCACCACCCATATAAAGTCTTTTTGCCTTCGCGTCCGAGGCAAACCAACTATGAAGTCCATATTAATGTCTTCCAACTTCCAAGAGGAAACTTGTATTTCTTCGAGTAATCCACTTGTCTTTAAGTGCTCATCTTTCACTTGTTGACCATTCAGACATTTTGCAACAAAATCCGCTATGCCTCTTTTTAAGGCATCCCATTAAAATACTTATCTAAGGTCATCATACATCTTAGTAGAACCCGGATTAATCTAATATAGGGAACCATGAGTTTTCTCTAGGATTTGGTATCTCAAATAATCAACATTGGGCACAAATAACCTTTCTTGGTATTTCAAAACATTGTCCCTCTCTAAGCACAATGATACATTATGCTTGCCAAAAACCAATTCCTTCAACTCCATAAATGATGTATCAAGGTGTTTATTAGACTTCACCTCCACCACCAAAGACGATTTGGACTCATGATGGAATTTAAAACCACCATTAAGAGAATCTTCTAATCGAACACCCAAATGAGCAATCCTATGGACATCTTTCACTAGGTCTTTCTGGACCTATTCAATATATGACACATTACCCATAGTCATATGACTCAAAGAACGCACAACAATATTGTCTTTGACGAGGTTTGTAGAAAACACTAATGTCATAATCATTCAACAATTCTAACGACCTTCGTAGACTGAGATTTACCTGTTTTTTAGTAAACACGTATTTATTGCACTTATGGTCGGTATAAACATCAACATGAACACCATAGAGGTGATGCCTCCATATTTTCAAGTCAAACACTCAGCCTCTAACTCGAGATCATGAGTTGGGTAGTTCTTCTCATGAACCTTAAGATTCCTAGAAGCACATTTTATAAACTTCCCTTGTTTCATAAGGACACAAACAAGTCCCACATTGGATGCATCACAATACAAAAAAACCTTTAGTATATTTTTGTAAATTTAACATAAGAGTGGTGGTAAGCCTATCTTTCAAGATTTGGAAGCTTTTTCCACAAGCTTCCGACCACTCAAATTTAATATTCTTTTGGGTAACATTAGTCAAAGGAGATGCAATAGATACAAAACAATCCAGAAACCTACTATAGTACCCAACTAGTCCCAAGAAACTTCTTATGTATGTTGGAGCCAAATGTCTAGGACAATTTCTCACCATCAAAGTTTTCTTTAGGTCAACCTCTACACTTTTACTAGAGGTGCTATGACCAAGAAACGCCACTGACCATAACCAAAAGTCATAATTGTTATACTTGGCAAATAGTTTGTGTTCCTTCAAGACTTGTAACACCACTCCCAAATGCCCCATGTGATCACCTTTTTTTTTTCGAATATACCAAGATATCATCTATGAAAACAATCACAAAAAATATCTAGGTAGTTTCAAAAAACCCTACTCATTAGGTCCATAAATGCTGCCGAGAATAAGTTAACCCAAAACACATCACCCTAAACTCATAGAGACCATATCTTTTTTGAAAGGCGTTTGGGTATATCTTATTTTTGTGTTATCCTGGCTTCAAGTGAATTTTACAAAACTAACTCGCACCTTGTACTTGATCAATTAAATGATCAATCCTAGAAAGAGGATACTTGTTCTTAATGTTCACTTTATTGAGTTGTTGATAGTAAATACACATCCTAAGAGAAACATCCTTCTTTTCCACTAATATAATCGTAGATCCCCATGGGGAAATACTAGGTTGAATGAAGCCTTTGTCTAGTAAATTCCTTAGTTGAACTTTTAGCTATTTCAATTGGGTTGAAGACATTTGATGAGGAGGAATTGAAATGGGATTTGTATCATGTAGAAAATCAATATTGAAGTCAATTTACCATTTTGAGGAATTCTAGGTATATCATTAGGAAAGACCTTTAGAATCTATATATATGACTCTTATAATATGATATATAAACCCTTTAGAGATCTTGTTACAAGACTTTATGAATAGAATTTTACCCCTTCAACTGTAAGACGGGTTTATTAGGAAAGTTAAACTTTACAACTATTGTCCCACAAATAATGGAAGCAAAAAAAGCATGCAACAAACCCATTCCCATGATAACATAAAAATCAACCATATCAAGTTTGACTATTTTAACATGGGTAAGTCTATTGGTAAATATTATAGGACAATTTTTATTTACTCTTTTTGCAACCACTGACTAACTAACTAGGGTCGTCATGATAAAGGGTTCATTCACAATTAGGCAAAATATAAAACATCCTAGCTACCAATGGTGTAGCAAATGACAAGGTAGCACCCGTATCAAGTAAGGCATAAATATATATAGAGAAGACTTGTAAAATACCTATTACAACATCGAGAGAACTCTATTGTTCACCCCTAGAGTAGAGAGAATAAAAGAGATTCTTTCTTGGAGCATCAACATTAGATCCACTTGCTTGAGCTTCTGTACTCCCCTTGTCGTAATTCTTCACAGTAGGACAACATTTAACCTTATGACCCTTCTTTCCAGAACTAAATTGATTTCCTATCCCAACTACACACTCACCCAAATGCTTCTTACCACACTTGGAACAACTTGGTTTATCACTTGGTGATATTAAACTTCTAGACTTTTAGGGCTTCGGTTTAGGCGTCTTTTACTTGTTGGCTTTATGTAATTTTGAAGGGACATGATTGGAGAAGCTCTTCTTTAATATAGGTTTATCTTGAATTTCCGACCTTCCCTTTGAGGAACCACTTTCAAAATACATAGCCCTCTTTGCCTCTCTATTCTTCCTCATTAACCTACTTTCTTCCTCTTGGTTAGTATGAACCATTAGACGAGACATATTCATATGATCATGAAACATAGCTAATGACATTCTTGCACGAATTCATCGGACACTCCCATAAGAAAATGACTCATCTAATCCCTTGGGTTTGACAGTGTTACACCCTCAAAATGAATAAAGGCAGCTATAGCCTCAATTGTTCCTCAAAAGGATAATAACATGTTAATAAGTGTTTTTCAGGTTTTATAATTTATTTGAATAGGTATTTAAATCTACCGTTCAAGAACATCCAAGACGTTCGAATGCTTGTCTTTACATGTGCTAGTGAATCCTTCTATGTTAGCCTTGATTTTATGTGTTGTTTGGAATTGAAAAACAGTGTAGTAGACCCCAGTATCTTAATAGACATGATAAGTGTCATGATGATGGTGTACGACTCCACGGGTATCACCATAAGGTCCCCCAAGGAGGGCGTAAATATTGGACAAGGAGTCTATCCAAGGCACCGAGCAGAACGAAAATTTGGACATGCATGTACGACGCATGCCCTGCACGCAGCTAGCTTCTTAAAAAATTCTCAAATTGATTTCAAAAGAATTCTAATGAAGAATATATGTTTAATTACTGATTTATGATGAATTTCTACCCGAATTTATGAAAAACCCATGATTCTCCTAATTTCTCAAAGTAAGCCTATATTGTGGGTGTTGTGATCTTGATTCCACGTTTATAGAATTTTGATTAGATTGCATTGAATATTTTATTGCTATAACTATCTATGTGAATTGATTATGAATTGTGGAGAGATGAAAAATGATCATCATTTCTTGGATATTTGGTAAGTTAACCTATTTCTCCAGCTTAGAATGTATTTTGAATTGTGGTAATCGGTATGGTCAACTTAAGATTGAGTTCTTTACATTATTGTACATGTTTATGTATTCAAAATGATGAACTGGAAGGCATTAGATGCAAGATGAATTAATATGATGATTTGTATTTTATGAATTTAAAGGATTTAGCCTTGATTTCAATATCATGTTCAAAGTGAAATGATGTTATGTGAAGCATAGAATATCCCTAAAAACTAGTCCTATGATTTAGGTGTAGGGAATGATGTTAAATATATATGTTTTTGATAAACATGTTAAGGTTAGGTTGTCTATATGGCTAGTAATGAAGAATATCCTTGTAGCATGACCCCTACCTCTATGATGCCTATTTGAATGTGTGATCAAAGTATACTAGGATTGTTCTATTCTATTTTGAACATATACTTGCGTCCTATGATGTAATGTGAAGTGTGTGTAGTCTGTAGACCTTAATACTCTATATATGTGTATGACTTGAGACTTGAAAATTTTTTATACATGTGTTGTGATCATTAGAGGGTGGTTTCCACAATTCTATGTGATAGTCATTATGTGACCATATTGACCAATTACACACGCACACTTCATGCATATCTATGAGTAGGGTAGATTCATGATAATCAAGGGAAGGGTAGTTCTGCTATGCATCGTTCCATATTTCCATGCATGTAAAACATATGATTTATGAAGTTATGAACATGTGTGACAAAAGGTGTTATGTTAAGGTAGATCTCACATTGTATGTACACACATGATGTATGATTGTATGAACATGTTGAAGTACATCCACACATGAATTAGGATCTATGATAAAAGGGCATTCATACTTTAGAATCCTTTGATCAATATGATGTATGAACGAGCGAGCCACTAAGTCTTTCTTTATGAATTAACACTAGAGACTTAAATATATATAAAAGAAAGAAAAACCTAGCACCTCATGAACATGAAAAATGAGACAAGGAGATTCATGTTAGTAATTCTGTCTTCCCACAATAAGAACCTCCACGTTTAGTATGTTCGGGTTCCAAACAGTACCCTCTCTATTTGGTGTGGAAGTAAAACACCGGACTCCATGTAGCTCACATTGTCTATGTCGGTAATGGCTATGTCTTCTGAAGGTCCATAAATTAACTAAGATACAAATATATAATATAATATAAATTCCTTGAGAAGTTTACTTAGCATAGTTAGGACTATAGACCCTATATATGCATTGGAGTATATAATTTCATGAAAGGATAGGAGTGGAGCCTCTTATAAAGTAAACACTTATGTCAAATATGATTTTTATGAATGCATGTTAAGTGACTTTTCTTTGTCAAGAAATGAATTATGAGTATGCATGTGAATTGCACTTCTGGCTCCTAAGTGAGTTTTATTAGTATGTGTGGAAGTATGGAACTCCATGTATACATTTCACAAGTAAGCATGTGAATCTGTTATGAGAGTGGTTTACCTTTGATATGAACAAAAAAGTTATAATTAAGGTTGTAGTAAGGGAAAGAGTCCTTATATGATTGTATAAAGAATATGACATTATCTAGTTATAAATGAAAGTGTTATGTCTTGTTAAGAATGTTATACCTTGCCTAGGGTGACTTCTTAGGTACACTTGGTTAAAGTAATATTATGGGATGTTACCTACACATTGCACTAGGGTGACCTAGGAGTTGTCTTAGGTAATGGTCTTTATGTGAAGTTGAAGTGTATGATATTTTTATTACTTGTGGATATATATGGTTAGGTTTATGAGCAATCTCTGGAACACTATTGTAAGGTGACCTCAAGGTGATACATTGTACTATGTACAATTGAGTGTTACTTAAGGAAATAATTAAGATAAAGTAGAGGTAATGAATTGTATGTATTGAATGTGTCTCAGAGTATGATAAATGGTTTTATGTGCTATTATGAGTATTATTCATGTCTATATGATGTATGTGAACTATATTGAGCTTATATATGCCTATGCTCATGATGTTTTCCAAAAAGACATTGCATGATTTCAAATGAAATGTCCTCTTTAAATGCATGTTTTGCTTGATTGTCATAGACTTCCCAAGTTCAAGAAAGGTACCTTTTATAGTTCAAGGGTTTCCTATGTCTAGATGTGCTTTAAGTTAATATAATAGTTTAGACTTATATTTTATGTTGTTAACGATCATATACCTATTTTATTCTATTGATACATAGAGTCTAACTATACATTATGATATTTCTCTCTCTCTCTCTCTCTATATATATATATATATGAAGTAATTTACTGGCATACGATGTGCTATGAATAGTTTTAAATTTTTGGCTATTTTCTGATTATGCATTGAAAGATGTCTACGGGCTTGTCTTAGACCTCCGTGAGGTCGACGACTTGGTCTGGCGATTTAAGAGTACTCTAACTTCTACGGGGTACTTTGAGTCGTAACAAACTTTGTATAAGAGCATAAGGTTTTTGGTTTTGTCCTTAGGTTACAAAGTCTAGTATTGCCACATCTACTACAATATGGATCATCAGTGATGAGTCACGACACATCTATGATCCAGAGGATATAGGACGATAGAGTTTCCCTTTTGCACTTTTCTCATGTTGTTCCACATAAATTAACTTTATATGATCTCTCTCTTATATTTCTTTGTCTTGTTGTCGTTTAGATGTGATTGCCTTGAAGGAATGATTTCTAAATGCTGGAGGGGAAAAAGGTGAGATTTTGATGCTGACCTTGGTTTAATGGTTTGATAAGTATATGTGAAGGTGAAAATTGGTATGTTAATGTGATGCCAATTATAGCCATGTGTGATTTATGAGAAAGGAGATATTATGTTCAAAAGCAATGATATGTTGTGGTTCTATCTTGTTAAGAGATGTTGTAGTTTGATCGAGTAACCTTTTTTTAAAAATATTTGTAGGATATGGTTATGTATGAGGATAGTTTAATTTTAGAAATAGACTTGAATATTTTTGTAGAAAGGTGGTAAAAGCAATGATATGTTGTGGTTCTATCTTGACGCACCTAGAAATAGCCCTAACATCTTCAAGTTAACCTTTGTACTATCATAACATCATCAATTTAATTTACATAGACTTCTATATCAAAGTAGGAAAAACCAAGACTCAACCCCAACGCTATACACATAATGTCAATGGCATTGTCTAACATGATCACCTAATACAACATGAATAGAAAAATACATATATGTATTTACATGTAGATATACATTGACATGCTTCAGATAATCAAACTACACAAATAGTCATATTATTACAAGGAATTGCCGACAAGGACAAGATCATCATGGTACATAAAGAAATGCCACATCAAATTGCAAGTAAAGCAGATAACACCGCCACCATAACTGCACATACCAATCACAATAGCATCAAAGTATAAATAACATCAAATTAAAGGAGATAGGGCATCACCCCCCCCCCCCACATCAACCTCAACGATTCAATCCGAAGTCAACTTACTCAATTTGATAACACAAGACCCTTACCCAAAGCCATAACCAATAATTCAACATAAAAGCTACAATAATAAATGAAATAGGTAAAATCAATGTAAATTCATAAATCTAATATAACCTAGATATCAATTTACTACAATTATTATATCAATGAATATCACACATAAAACAACATAAAAATTCATCAACATTAGATTAATATCAAGTAACCCACAACTTAGTAAAAACTAGGGTTTATCAAAATACATGGGTTCATAGGTAATTTAGGTTAAAATCGTCAATACAAAGTCAATCTAATCTATAATAGACGTTTAAAAACATTTTTTGATGCATGAACCCCTAGTAGAATCATGAAATCGGACAATTCAACATTGAAAACGTTAGAAAACATCGTGAGAATTGGGCTTCTTGATGAAACAAATTTCAAGGATCAAAATCCATAACTTAATAATGATAATTATTCTGTTGATGAAGAATTACCACTCAAAACTGCACACCAACCTCTTCCTTAATTTTTGACTTGAATAGAGTATTTGGGAATTCTTAAGGGATTTTGGGGTTTTGATTTGGAAGAATGAAATATTCAAAGTCATAAACACTTATATACATCATTAAAATACCCAAAAGACCCTTATTAAATCTCTAATACCCTTATTTTGAAGTGGGGATAAATTTAAACATCACCCCTTAACTTAATAGTGAGGAGCGTGCAGGAACATGCCACCATCGATGACTGCCCATCGACGAGGCATAGGTCCACTTCCAGGCCGTGTTATCCACCGTCGCAGGCTTAACAGACTTCTAAGTTTGAGTTTATCTCCCAATCATAATTCCCAAACTACACCGACAAAGTACGGGGTGTCGACCATGGTATCGGCCACAGATTGCCATGCGTAGGTGGACTGCTTACGGCAGTTTTGGCCTACAACATGGTTGGTTCTTGGGGATGTTTTCCAGGACAATTCTAACCCAAAAATGAGTATATATTATTTTATCACCTTTAACATGAATTTAATCCAAGAAAAAACATGTAAAAAATCGATAAAACATGCCTAGAAACACAAGGTCATTTCAAGGCACATCTTTTGAAGCTCATTGAATTTCTTGGTCGTTTGACCTCCAAACTCCACGAAAACTCAACAAACTGCCTATATATGAAACAATAACTCATTCAAGGACCTTTAAAACTCATGAATACAAATAAACCCATAGAAACACATATGAGGAACCTAGGTGACATAGTCGTTGAACGTCATAGTCGTCCCTTGACGTTTGATTTCCAATGCACCTAATACTTTAGTTACAGCCTCAATGCAATAAATTAGACCTATTTAGGACCTTACAAAATCAATAAAAAAAATATTAGACTGTAATTCACCTAAGTCATTTTCGCGGTCATAAAGATTATCCCCACAAGTAGTTTTTTTGAGAATACGTATCCAAGTGTGAATATGTTTATGTCAATCATAGAGAAGAATACTTATGAATAAAAACATTGTGCAAGTTTTGGGTGATTAAAGTTTAAAATAACAAGGGGTTTTTATTTTAATTAACAACTACGACAAAAAACAACGTAATAAATAATTACAGAGACAAGATTTTTGGGATTTGATGGGATTTTGGGCTAAGGCTGAAAACTGGGTAAGTGAAATTGAGAATAAAGTATTGTTAATCAGTTATTAATTTAGACTTTTGTGGGATAAACTTTCCCTCAATCAATTTAACTCGAACCAAATTGGTTTCTCTCGAACACCAATAGCAATAACAACTTTCGTTTTAGTCGATTCTCTATCTTGAGCTAAATATGTGGATAAGAGCATATGATTCACTCTTTTATGATAAATTCATGACAACCCAATATCTACAGACCATCAATTAATTAATATTGATTTTAAAAACTCTCTCTCGAGTAAGCCAAAAACACGAAGGTACAATTGCATATGTAACAACAACCCTTTAGATTAAGTCACAATTAATAAATGAAATGAAATTAGAACAACATAAATATTATCAAATAGCAATACCTAGAATCTAAATCAACACATAATCATACCCTCATAATTACGGTTTTAGCTAGGCATAATATAATGTAAGAAATCAATACTTAGTTGCATTTTTATCTACTGGGTGTGATAGATATTGTCTATGCAAAAGGTAAAAGAATCTTGAACACTATCTTCCAATTTCGTGAAAATGTAAATATTCAAAACATCAAAGCTAAATAAAATATTGTCTTTAAACTATCTTCTCTATTCTAAACTCTAGACTAAATGAAAAATATAACGCTGTCCAAACTAAAACACAAAACAATTGTTTATAATTTCAAAAAATATGATGTTAAGGAAAAAATGGCGCAGTAATTCAGGATCGTCCAGTGGAACGACGATTCATCCTTTTTACATTTCATCACCTTTCCACTTTTGCATTCCGCATCCTTGAGGTTCTATAACTTTTGGTGATCTAGCACTGCATCTTGGAACCATTTGAAAACTTCCCTTCTACTCCTTCTTTTACCCATTTGATTATATCCTTCAAGGTATTGCAATCTAGAACCTTAGGCGAAACCAAGTCCATTCGTTGACTCACTCAATGGATTAGGTGATCCTCAAGCCTTCTTTTCTATGTTTTTTGAGATGTCTTGTTCCTTTTTTTTCACTAGTATCCATTCTTTTTCCCTCAGTCGAAGTACCTAAAAATGAAGGATTTACATTAGTTATTGAAATAAAATATGCATTTTAGGACACTTAATATATTTTAAAAAACAAAATAAGTCTAAATTGAGGACTCATCACACCTCGAGGTCGATTGTGGAATGTGTAGAATCTGTAAAAAAAACTAGGTTAAACTAGACCTTCACATGTGTATCACGAGTTAATTATGTATTAAAAATACTAATAAATAATCTGTGTATGAAGTTTGGAGATGTTTAGAGATCAAATATCCAAGAACGTCCATGACTTTCGAAAGATGTGCCTTGGAAAGTGCTTGTGTGTTTTGGTGTGTTTTGGCACGTTTTATGTATTAGTTTTAATTGAAAGTTATGTGAGGGGACCCTAATACGTATATGACTATGTATACGGGCTTAACGTCCGGGTAAGACTCAACATAGGACCTACAACGGCCCCTAGAAGAGGACCCCAACACTTAGGGAGAATCAGGCTAGAATTGGGCAATCGACGCCCGTCACCTATGAATGTTAGAATGAACGATGCCCTGTCGTTGGAGGGAGTAGATCCTCACTTGTTGCTGAGTTCATTAACCACCTTGTTTCCATCTTCAATCCCAATCTACTCCAGGCGACGATAGTAGCTAGGTTCCGTTGATGGTGGTCCTGAAAAGTTGTCAAGAAATCTGTCAATGCTTGGAGTGTTTGATCGATTCATCCCAAGTCTTTTGATCTTCTAGTTTTAGGTGGTAAAATCCTAAAAAATACAAGAATAAGTGAATTAGAAAAAGAATTAGTTAGGTTAAAATTATTATATGAAAATAAACAAAAAATAAGTATGCCCAGACTATGTCATCCTAAGGTTGAAACCGGTAGGCAGAGAAGGCCGTTTAGGGGAGTAAACAAAGTTGAGGCGCTGTTAGGGTAACTAATCAAAGAAGAAAGCTGTAGTAGTGACCAGACGAGATGATTATTAAACCATTATTTTTGCATAATAAGCAAGTATAATTTATTAAGAGGTTGGAAGGAATAAAATTTTAGTGAAAAATGAAAATAATAAAAATGGAAACATACCTATTAGATGATGATGTTGATTATAAGATATTACTACTCTATGTACTAAAAAATTTGAATACTGATATAAAAAGAGAAATTTATAATAAATTATTAACATATGAAATAATAGAAATAACAACCCAAGGTTGGACTGAGTTAACTATACAAAGTATACAGGATGAACTTTATTATGACATATATGATTTATATGATGATTTAGATATTGGAGACTAAATATGACTGAACATTGGCTAAGGCGATATGGTAGAAATTACAGGTTAAAAAAGATTAAATATCCAGAAAAATTAAGTAAGCTATTTAAAATATTATATAAAAGGTTATGATAAATAAACATAAAAATACTAAAATAAAAAGAACTAAGATAGATAAAAAGGTGAGAAAAATATGGAAAAAATTAAAATCCTTATATATAGAATACCAATTATCACAACTAGTCAAAACAGATAATGATAAAAAAGATCAATTAATAAACATAATTTCAAAAACAGAATATAAATATGTCTGCTATTAACAAAGAAGAGTTTGCAGTAGACGAAAAAACATATGAAAACCAAGATGGAATGATAATAAAAATAATATTTTCAAATTTAGGAAGAAGATACAAGAAAATAGGAAATAACTTATACTTAATGCTAGAAAAAGAAACAGCAAAATTAGAAGATAGTTTAACAGCTATGGTAAGAATAACAAAAGAAAATGAAGAAATAGATAAATCAAGAGAAATTGAAAAAATAAAAACACAAGCAAAACAAGAAGTACAAAATTTAGAAGAAATAAAAAATACAAGAATAAGTGAATTAGAAAAAGAATTAGCTAGGTTAAAATTATTATATGAAAATAAACAAAAACAAAAAGAAAAAGATAAAGAGCTAGAATTAACAAATGAAATAAAACAAATGGAACAAAAACTGAATGAAGATCTAAATGAAGATATTGAAGTAAATGAAATAGATGGAAATGAAAATGACCAACAATCAGAAATAAGCAATATAAGTGAAACATATACAGAAATTCTAGAACAGATAAATAAACCAAAAAAATTAGAAATAAACACAGGAGATATGAATAGGCCTAGTACGTCAAGAGTTAAAACCCCAGATAATAGTCCCAGAAATAGTCCAAGAGTTAGTCCTAGATTTAGATTGTGTCGCAGATATAAATAAAGCAATATTATTTTGGATAGGAAATATGTCTAAACAGTTAATAGATAACAAAATAGAAACAGCGAAAACAACAAGTTACATAGAAAGAACATTCGTAGGAACAACAAAATTATGGATAGAAAATCTACCCTCGGAAAGAAGTACTTAGGAATGATAAGAAAATGGATGGATCCGCATCAGCAACAAATATAGATATACTAGATAAATATGAATCAGCGATAAGAAATGAATCTGGAGGTATGACTACAGATATAAGAGAACAAAATAGAGAAAAAATAATAAATAGACAACTTATGACAGAATTAGCTATAGAAGAATATACTTGCGCATTTAAAGAATATTATTACAAAGCTAAATACAATTTTGACGAAGCAAAAGAAATAAGAAAACAATATTATACAAAATTACCAGAACCATTTAGTACAAATGTAATAAAAGATTGGAATAATGAAGGAATGGTAGATACTTTAGGATCTAGAATAAAATTTTTAAATCAGTGGTTCATACAACTATGTGAAAACCAAAAAGAAAGATTAAACATGGAAAAGTATTAAATAAAAATTTATCATGTTGCAAAAATAAAATGGCACCACAATTTGGATGCACAACTAAAAAACAAAATCTAAAAGATATAAAAATTATAGAAAAAACAAAACTATATATAAATATAAACAACCAAGACGAAGGTATTATGTAAAAAACCATAAAATAAAAAGACCATACAGACCAAAAAGAAAATATCCCAATGTACTTGTTATAATTGTGGAAAGATAGGACACATAGCTAAAGATTGTAAATTACCCAAAAATCCAAAAAGAAAACAAATTGCAGAATTAATTATAGATAGTGAAAAATATATGCAATAGAATACATAGATTATGAATTAAGTGAAAATGATAGTATATATGAAGTATCAGATGTAGAAACTGAGAATGAAGAAGAAAATATTAACATAGATAATAACGAAACAGATGAAGAAATATAATGTCTGAAAATGAAATAAAAATAATATCTAAGGAAGAATATCAAGATGAAGAATCATCAGAACAGAAAATTATATTTGATAATACGATTTTTGAACAAATAAAAGGAAAAGAATTAGATTTAAGTGTTGAAAAAGTACTAGAAATACCTATTTTAAGAAATTGGTTTAAAAGACAAAAAGAAGAATATTATGTAGTTAGTCAAAAAGAACATATCATAGATTGTAATACACAAAAGGAAAAGCATATATACCTATAATAAATAAAAGAATGATAAACAAAGAAATACAAGATATAAAAGCTAAAACACCAATAAAATACCTACATTTAGGAGGAACAGAAATATTAATAAAAGCCTGCTTTAGAGAAGGAATAGATACACCCATAGAAATATACTTAGCAGATGATAGAATTGTACACCCTATAGAAAAAAGCGTAATTAGTGCAGTAAAAGGAAACTTGATATATCAAAAATTTAAGTTTACAATAAGTGCCAATTATACAGTATCATTAACAGATAAAAATATAGATAGATCATTAGTTTTATATTGGAAAATGTCTGGAATAGAACTAGCACCAAGAAGCAAATTATTTACAGCAAGATGTAAAAATCTATATATATTAACAACGAAGCATAAAATAACAGCAAGAAATAAAATTAACAAAATAAAAATAGAAAATCCTTTTGAAAAAATAATTACTGTAATAGACAATAATGACTATAGCTATAAAGAAATTGATATAGAAGAAGATTTAGAGATAGTAAAAGAAAGATTAAGCACTTCAAGCGTACCAAATACATTGACAAGAGCTACCTCATCAAGGATGAGTACATCTAAAAGAAAATATGAAATTCCCCAAAGCTTATTAGATAAAGAAGAAATAACACCATATCATTATTTCATAACACGAATAATAGACCAAAGAAAATATAAAATATTAATAAATACAGGACAAGAAGAAAATTATATAACAAGAGAGTTAGTATTAGAAGAAGAAATTATAAAAACAGGATATACATGCCCTGGACTACCTAGTGAGATAGTGAACATGAATGAAGAAACAACAGAAAAAGAAATAATTATAGGAGGAATACCCTTAGTAATACAATTCAAAATATACCAAGGAAACCATAATATTACTTTAGGAATAAAATGGTTAGAAAAAGTCAAACCATATAATATAGAAAATGAACAATTAACAATAACTTGCCAAAATAAGAAAATAATTATAAAAAGGACAAAATGATTAATGAAAATATTTATACTTGCAAAAATTATAGTAGAAGAATATCACAACAGATATTATACCCCTATGATAGATACAGGAGCAGAAGCGAATATATGTAAATATAATTGCTTACCAGAAGATAAATGGGGAAAATTAAAAACACCTATGGTAGTAACAGGATTTAACAATGAAGGAAGTATGATTAAATACAAGCAAAAAATATAAAATACAAATATGGAATAAAATACTAACAATAGAAGAAATGTATAATTTTGAATTTACTACAAAAGATATGTTATTAGGAATGCCATTTCTAGATAGATTTTATTCACACATAATAACAAAAACACATTGGTGGCTTACTACACCATGCGGAAATAAGATAGGAGCAAAAAGGGTAAATAATAAACAACGAAAACCTATGGAATGGATAAAAGGAAGTGAAAAAATAAACCAAGAAATGGAAAATATAAATAATAAACAAATAACGCAATTAGAAATTATTATATTTGCTATAGACAAAGTCAAATTAATTAATGAACAACTAGAACAATTATATAGTGAAGATCCATTACAAGGATGGGAAAAACATAAGACAAAAGTAAAAATTGAATTAATAGATGAAAATAGCATAATAACACAGAAACCATTAAAATATAACTTTGATGATATAAAAGAATTTAAAATACATATAGATGAATTATTAGAAAATAATTACATACAAAAGAGTAATAGTAAACACACAAGTCCAGCATTTATAGTTATAAAACATAATGAATAAAAAAGAGGTAAAAGTAGAATGGTCATAGACTATCGTAATCTAAATGCTAAAACTAAAACATATATTTATCCGATACCAAACAAAATACTAAAAATAAGACAAATACAAGGATATAATTATTTTAGCAAATTTGACTGTAAATCAGGATTTTACCACCTAAAACTAGAAGAAGAATCCAAACAATAACAGCATTCACAGTACCGCAAGGTTTCTATGAATGGAATGTTTTACCCTTTGGATATAAAAATGCACCAGGTAGATTCCAACATTTTATGGATAACTGTTTTAACCAGCTAGAAAACTGTATTGTATATATAGATGACATATTGTTATATTCTAGAACACAGGATGAACATATAAGATTATTGGAAAAATTTATACATATAATAAATAATACAGGTATAAGTTTGAGTAAAAGAAAAGCAGAAATTATGAAATCACAAATAGAATTTCTAGGAATACAAATAGATAAAAATGGAATAAAAATGCAAACTCATATAGTACAAAAAATAATTACTATTGATGAAAATATAGATACAAAAAAGAAATTACAATCCTTTCTAGGATTAGTAAATCAGGTAAGAGAATATATACCAAATTAGCAGAACATTTAAAACCACTACATAAAAAACTTAAAAAAGATGTAGAATATCATTTTGATAATAAAGATAAAGAACATATAAAAATTATTAAGAATCTATGTAAAAAATTACCAAAACTATATTTTCCTGATGAAAATAGAACATTCACTTACATTGTTGAAACAGATTCGAGTGATCATAGTTACGGAGGAGTTTTAAAATACAAATATAAAAAGAAAAAATAGAACACCATTGTAGATATTATTCAGGATCTTATACAGAAGCACAAATAAAATGGGAAATAAATAGAAAAGAATTATTCGCATTATATAAGTGTTTATTAGCATTTGAACCATATATTGTTTACAATAAATTTATTGTAAGAACAGATAACACACAAGTAAAATGGTGGATAACAAAAAAGTTAGATGATTCAGTTACAACAAAGGAAATAAGGAGATTAGTATTAAATATATTAAATTTTACATTTACAATTGAAATAATTAAGACTGACAAGAACCTTGTTGCAGACTACCTATCAAGAAAAAGGAACTCAAACTGAACAAGATACGATAGAAGAAATACTCAAAGCAATTACTACACTTTCTACGAAGGTGGACAGTATGGGAAAAGAGTTACAAAATCTGAAAGCTAACAGTCAGCAGCATGACTCTAAAAATGCGGAGCTACGTCGTTCGGCGGACGGTAAAAAGCCAGAACTAGAAGGAGACGTTGGGAAACTCCATAAAACCCATGACAATGTTTGTTTAAATGCAGCTACAACAAGCACATCTACAACAAAAGGAGCCAGTGGAATAAGATATACAAATTTAAATATGAACAAAATCTTCAATAAACCATTTATTCCAAAGAACCAAAAAGACTCATTATTTATACCACCACAAATACATACTTACTCAGAAAGTTTGAACCAAGATAAAAAGGCCTACAACCACATAACCCGCTCATATATTGAAAACCTTTATAAAATACAAAATTATTTAAACTCAACACCTAGATCTCCAACTACCAAAGACCCTAATACTGATTTTATAACCCAAAAGCTACAAGGATATAATAAGTTAATAGCACAACCAGGTACTAATGCAAATCTTGTAAAAACATGTTATAGTTATGGATTACTTAGTACAGTTTATACCCAAACAGGAGATGAAATATCTACCATACCAGAGCTATACAAAGCCCTTATGAACTATAAAAGAATTACTAAAGGAACATTGTTTTATATAAAGTTTTATTCAGCACCAGCAGAGATATTATTTGATGAGATAAAACCAATTATACAAGTCATAAAATTGGTTTGACCAGAGATATGATAATTCCAGAAGATATCGGAATACAACAAGAATACAAAGGGTTGAGATACCAGAATTCTACGCCAACAAAAGAGTTATAGGGATAGCAACTATCCTAAATGAACTAACCAACAATTATTTAAACGGAAATTCAGTATGGAGCTATTATGTACGAGAACAAGTTATGATATATTCGAATTCTAAAGAAATCAGAGAACAAGATATGGAAGAGATACGCCAATGGATACTTAGTCTACTCAAGCCAGAGCAAAAACCGACAACCAGAGCATTAAGGAAGGGTTTATTTCAGAAGAATTATTGACAAGATATTGCAATTATTGGACAAAAATACCCCCGACCACTATGTTCAAAATGTCAAGGAGAAGATAATGTCATACTACCAGACGTTCAAATCGAATAAAAAAAAGTATTTTAAATTTTGTTAAAATTTTGTGTAGGCTGAATATAAGCCATATGTAAAAGTAATAATTTTTATTTGGTCGTGTTGTGTCGGCCTGTAAAAGCCAATTGTAAAAGTCATAAAGAAAATAGTGTGTATGTCGGCCATAAATAAAGAAGAGGCCATTATGTAAAGTAGTAATAGTAGTAAGTATTTTGTTTTCTTGGTGTGTCGGCCGAATATAAAAAGGCCAAGTGTAAAGTATGTGTCGGCCATCTTTTGGCCAAAAGTCTGTAAT
>JAKWIX010000240.1:0-45864 GCA_027704785.1 Solanum chmielewskii | reverse complement strand
TAAAAAGATTATCAAAAGACTTACTCAAGTAATAAAGATGATAACTACCTTCCATGATTGACCTATTCAAGATTACCTAAATAATCCTTAAGACTACCTAATGCTTACATAACTTCTACATTATTAAACCATCTTCCCTAACTAGAGTCATTCTTAAGACTTATCAATATAAGATACGAAGTGACCATTTCTATGCTCCATTCACACCTTAATTAGTCAACCCTTAACTACTCTATATAAGTACTTATTAATTCTAACATGCTTTCTTAAGTTAACGTCATTACATGCATAAGTTCATCTAAGACTGATTTTCACACAAGGACATTCAAAGTAATAGTCTTTGACAAGACCTAGGGACTCTCACTAAAATCTTCCAATGTGTGTTGTGCAATTTGTAGAGAGCGTCTCATACCACCACCTAAACATCATTGAAATTCTCTAATGCTAGTAGGTATCCCATATGATTAGAATAGGAAATAACCAACATAGACCATGGTAGAAAATCATGGAATCTGGAGTTGTAACCTACTCTGATGGAGGGTGTTCTACTTGCCAATGGTAGAACGTTGACACATCCCTCTCTAGGCACATAGTTAAGGAATATGAAAGGCTTACTTTATACTATAGTCTCTTTCTTCACTACGTCTACTTCCCAAACCATACTCACTCAGTGCTAGCTTTGTTATCATAGAGTAATTTACATTAAAGGTTCATACAAAGGGGTTCCTTATAAAGTTCATAACCCAATTACATTCACCTTACCAAACAGATCCTCTATGGTACCATACAATGTCGATAAGATACCTCATCATGAGTTTCTTAAGGAAGAAATGATGTCTTTCCAGCTAATCAAATCTAAGTCCTTCATTCATTACAACATGGATATTATTACGACTTTCTACTTCAATCTTAATAATCTTACCACTAGTTTCAAGCTTTCACATAAATAACCTTCTTAACATCATTAAAGGTCTCACTTCATTCATACATTCAACACTAAAAGGCTTTAGTATTCTATGTCAATACATCTCATATTAACATTCATACATGTAACAAGTTGGTTACAGTCTTCTACCAACACAAGACACAATATACCTTACTTTAGCACATATTCATATCATTCTAGAAGAACATAGGCACAACAAATATCATATTTAGGTAATACTTAAACTACTACAACATTATAAATATAACCATTATAGACTCAAAAAATCAAGTAAGGATAACCATGCATCAACTCTAAGGCTACTCACCTAATGATATAGACATACTCTAACATGATAACCTAAAAACTTCATTAGAAGAACACATAGTTTCACTTAATCACAATTAGATAAATACGACCATACTTCACATAACAAACTAAAAAAATCATCATAATACTTCAAGTAGTACCGACAAGTCCATCATCATCCTAATACATAAAGTAACGCCGACAAGGCAACATAAATTGAATGTAAAGCACACAACACTGCCACCATAAGTGGACTAAAAAATCACATAATTATTCAAGTCTAATTAACATAAAATAAAGATAACTAGGGCATAATACCACACAATCGATTCTCACCACTTCAATCCAAAGCTAAATCATCCAATTCAATATCACAAGACCCTTACCTATGGCCATGAACATCAATTCAAAACATGAACTTTAATACTCAATGAATCTAAGTCAATCAATATACATTTATAAGTTTAAGTCCAATTGGAATCAATTTAATACAATTCTTACATCATTCAATATCCCATACAAAACTACACTAGAATTCATAAGCGTTAAGACAATATCACTTAACCCATAGAGTAGTCAAAAACAAGGGTTCATCAATTGCATGTGTTCATAGGTTAATTAATTTAAAATCATCTAATTAACAACAATTAAATCAATATTAAATTCTTTAAAACCTTTAATGTGAGAACCCACAGATATATTTCAATTTAGAAAACTCATCTTTTAAGAAGTCTTTGGAAATCACTTTGAAGATTGGCTCCTTGATGAATAGAGTTTCAAGGATCAAAAACCATAACTTATTGATTTTAATACACAAAATTGATGAATAATAACCACTAAAATCACCAATCGAAGCTCTTCCTTGAGTTTTGGCTTCAATGGAGTTCTACAGTATTTTTCGGATATTTTTGTGTTTTGATTTTGTAGAATGAATCCTTCTAAGTGTTTAAGACTTATAAAGACATTTAAAGTACCTAAAAGACCCTTTAGAAACCTCCCAAAGTCTTATTTGGAATTAATTTTACCTTTTTCACTTAACACTGAATTGTGCAAGAACACAGCTCACAGACGGTTGCCAATTGACTGGTCGTTTCCCAACAAATGGACCGTCCTGTTTGTTCGTGTTTTGGGACTAAGGCTTGTCCTTGGTTGCCTTCTCAAACGCCTAGGTAATGAGCCACCACACCCATCGACGGGGTGTCGAGTGCCCCACAATCCGGCTACCACCTCCGTCAATTGGGACTGTTTTGGGCAGTCTTGGCTCAATGAAATGGTCTTTTATTCAAGGACTCTTGAGTGGTCCTTGGGGATGTTTTCCTGGAAATTTCCAACCCGAATATGCTCATATACAATTTTAGGACTTCCCATATAAAATTTATCCGAAACAAGCACATAAAACTCGACGAAACATGTCAATAAACACAAGCTCATTTAAAGGTAAACCTTTTCGAATGTCATGGATGTTCTTGAACGTTTGACCTCCAAACCTCATGAAACTCAACAAAGTAACACACTATAATAACTCATGTAAGAACCTCATAATCTCATGAAACACAAATTTAGTCATATAACCACACACGAGAGACTTAGGTGACTTAGTCAGCGAACGTCTTATTCGTCCCTTGATGTTTCACTTCCAAATCACCTAATACTCTAACCACTGCTTCAATACAACATTATAGACCAATTTGGGACCTTAAACCTTCATTACAACCATGTTAGTCTCTAGCTTCACCTATGTCATTTTCAAGGTATTACATACATCACAAGACCAACAATACAAAGTCTAGTCAAGTCAACATCCATATCATATATTTGAACACATAGTCAAAGTAACTCTATAATCAAGTTATAATAGCAATTAGAATGAATAAGAGCACATTTCAACATAACCATAGTAAGACCATTACTCATTACCCTCTTTATGTCTGCTTGTGCAATAATTAAGCAAAGTCACATAACCTTATTTAATCAAGTAAACCTATCATGAACCATAACTAATGTCCAACTTCACATAACATGACATTAAGAGTACATAATATCATACTATTGCAATATAGACCAAATACATGTTCGTAAGAGTAATCAACATCACATCGTGTCATTAACATCTAAGATCATCGTATACATATCATTTAGATTCATAAGCATATGCATACATAAGAACATCCTCCTAAGACTTCCCTTAAGGATAACTAGTGTAATGTATAGGTACAGTCCCATACCCCTACCTAGACTTAGTTTAACCCCATAGGTCATTTTAGTTAGAGTTCATTCCTTTAGTTCATTTTACTTTTTGTGAACATCTTTATTTATCTGACATAGACCACATGAGCTAATGTGGAATCCATTGTCATGAAACCCTACATCAAAAAAGGCAGACTATTTGCCAAGGTAGTAGCTAAACATTAACATAGCAACTACGTGGATCTACTAACTAGTACTCCTATAGGGAAAACGTAGTTCAAGAATTAGGTGATATAGTTGGTATACTTTTTATTACAGATTGATTTTGATATCAACTCTCAAGAGTACAATAGTGATCCTACCTTCCCTATGTGGGAGGGACACTCCTCATTCTAGTTCACTCGGTGCTAAGCTAGAGTCCCTTTTAAAATATTGTTAATATATTTATTAATCATAATAACTTAATGTAAGTCATAGGGTCTAACCGTTGTATAAAAATAATCATACTCATCATAGCTCAATAAGAATTTCCTGAGTATTGTCCTTTCATTATAATTAATATAGGTCAGGTTAGCACATTAACATTTTCATATCCTAATAAGGCACATTGATAAATCATCACCATTCTTATCACATTAGAACCTAGCCAACACCTCACAAACCATAGTCAAGACATTTCAATTCAACATCATACCAACCCAATAAATCCTAATACAGGGCATACTTCAATACAACATCATCACTTAACCACAAGTAACCATTATTGAAGTAAAGAATTGAGATCACAAGGCTTACCAACTCTTCTTTCTGATTCATCATCAAGGTCTTACAATAAACCTCTAACTCAACCCAACAAGGGTATAATATAATCATAGCTTAAGACAATAGACTTTGGTCAAATCATCACACACATCATAACCTAGATTAATTACTCAAGAACTAGCATGATAGTACTCAATTTCATATTAGTATACCATAATTGATACAATAACATCAAATAGTAGTAATTCAACCAAAAACCAATTCAATTGAACCAACATTACACATTTCATATTAAGATCAAAACCGTAGGTTAAGTAGAATAAGTCATCTTCTACAAACTAGACCAATTCATCATGAGTACATGTTAATCTATTCATAATATCCAAAATAAATTATAAATAAAGTAATTCATAACATCAATTTTGTATTAGATGAAAACCCACTTTAAAACAACTTTTGAAATCAATATAATGAAACCCTTTAAGGAAAGAGGTTTCAAAGGATAAAGAGATATCATAAATTACAAATTGATGATTATTGATGGAGAAAATCGACCCTTTTCATCCCTTGAACCTACCTCTATCTTGGTCTATAATGCAGTTTTTATGGGAGAGAGAAAAAAGAGAGAAGGAAGAGAGTTTTGGGTTTGGGAATTATGAGAGCTTAGGTTAGTCTCATTAGGCTAGAGGCTTTGTATAGGTTGTTAACTAACTTAATTAAACCTCTCATAATTCATAAGTAACCTCCTAACTGATCCAACATTAAAAAAATTAATTAGAAACGTGCAGCAAAACCAACCCTCACAGACGAGACCCCGACCGACGCCTTCTGGGTCAATCGACGGTTTCTGTTCCCTTCTGTGCTACACAGCAGTGGATGAGTTAAAAGAATATGAAAAAATAATTTTCAATATTTTTTTCAAGTTACCATCGATAGAGGCATAGGTGCCCCATCAATTCACCAATGCCCCGTTGGTGGATTTTGTTGGTGACACTGTCCCTTAAAAACTTTTGGTCACTTGTACAATGGTCTCAAGGGCCCTTGTTTGGTCCTTAGGGAGTACTGACCAGACGTTTTTAATATTAACTAAATAATAAATTTTAGACATCCTTCCACCAATTTGCATCATATTCCGATTCCTAAAAGCGTGTCGAATAGGCTGAGGCATGCTAGTATCTCATTGAACTAGTTTTCGGACGTCATGGACGTTCATGGACATTTTAGTTTCTAGACATCCTAAATGACTTGTGTTCATGAAAATAGACCTTAAAATAGTGTATTAACCTTTTGACACTTATGTTAGGCTATAGAACACGTCTTAGATATTCAAAGTATTACATTTATGAAGTTTATGTTAGCGTATAAATGATGTCATAATACTAATGAAGCATGTATGATGATGTTATGCATATATGCTGGTCTATGAATATTTCAAAATTGTGAGATTATGATAAGAATACTATAATGAAAGTTTATGATATTCTCTTTTATGCTTATACATGATGATTTATGATATGTTAAATCTCACAAATGATGAGTTATGATGAAAGAAAATTCTCATATAATCCTAAAGAGCTCATGATCATGTTTATACAAGGAGTTATTATCCTATGACTTATGATAATATTTATGAAAAAATGTTGACTCACAGTTTAATAAAAAGGGGACTTTATCTTAGCATCGATGGACTAGATATGAGAGGTGTTCCTTCCCTAATTGGAAGGTAGGTTCACAATGACTGTCATGAGATACAGACAGTCATATAATGTGGAGCTATCAGTCTCTAATATACGTCCTAGTTCTTCAACTATGTTGCCACCATGTGATACTAGCTAGTGGATTTACCTAGAAATATGTGTCATGTTTGGTCTACTTTGGCCGGTAGACCACCTTCATTTGGTGTGCGGTTTCATGACACCGGATTCCATGTTTAGCTCGCATGAAAGGTATAATTCTTATGATACTTTTTGTTACTCTAATATGAAGTTAGTTACGTTAAGGAACATGTCATTGGATGACTGCTGATGTTACAAGTTATATAAAGCAAATATTTACTTATGGTCTCCTATCTTATCTACTTGTTTGTGTGGGGTTATGGGTCTTCACATGACCATTGCACTTGTAGGTTGGGGATGAGTTCATTGGTAAGTTTTTTTATGCTGTATTTATATGATCTATTGAATATAATATTTTAACATGACTCTATGATAATATGTCTTTTATTATGATCATGCTTTATGTTGATGGAATCCTTAACTTGTATAGGTTCTATGGTATGTGCTTTGATGATTTTCAAATGACTTAGCATGTTTTCTAAGAAATTATCCTTTTCATGAATGTCCTTAAATGTTATGTGCATACTCCCATATTGAATATTAAAAAGGTCGGTTGAAGAATCTTTAAACTCTTTCTCCAAGTGCTGGTAGGTCTATGTTCAGGGATGCTATCTTTTCGTACTCTAGCTTGTAAATCCTTGAGTAGGTATTAAGAATACTTTTGATTATGCTTACGTTGTTTTGATTCTTTCGTATTACGGCCTATATGGCTTATTGACTTTTATCGGCTAAGTCCAGATTCGTACTCTTTAGATGGTTTTTATATGAGACAACTTTTAGATTATCGCTACTTATGTTTTCATGACAGTTATTTATTATCTCTATGTATACTTCATATAGTAGTAAAAGTTTTTAAAATTTTCTGCAATTTAAACTGATTACATGTTATGACAAATACTAAGAGTTTGTCCGAGTCCTCTAACAGTACATGTTATGTATGACATGTTGTGACATCTGGCTACATGTGTATAAACTATTAACCCTTAAATTTACCTCATATTAGACATTATAATTGATGTATGGCTTAGTTATTACTTCGCAACAATCAACACTAGCCTAATTAGATAGTATCACACTAAATCTGTGTTGATAATTATTTTCCTATTCCTACCACCTTGGTCTTGCAAGACGCAACAAAGCGAGTTCTAATGCGTGCTCTCATTAAAAAGACTTCTCTGTGAAAGATTTATCAATAAAAGAAAAAACACTACTTGAGAATTATTTAATTGTTAGTATTACTTCGTTAATTACCCATGATTCGCAAAACCCTAGTGTGGATTTAGTTACCCATGCTAGTAAGATCATAATTCATAGTATTCTAAAGAATTCATTAACTTACTTAACAATAAGAAAAAAACCCATAAATTCTACTTCAAATTGCAAGAAAATAGCAATAAACCAAAATCTGAATTTGATTATTTTCATATGTTTGCAAAAATCAAATCTCCAAAACAAAATAAAAGAATAAAAACAAATAGCTATCCCCCAAAAATGAAGTTTTAATCCCCTATTTATATAAAACATAGTCCTAAAGAAAATTGAAATTAAATAAGGAAAGTTTTGTGTAGAAACGCGGCTTGAATCGACGACCTCATTGACGGACTGTCGGTCAATCGACTACCTCCATTCGTCCATACTTAAAATTATTTTTCTTCACCAGATAGCACCTTATCTAACTGAAAAAACGGACCAGAAATATAGTGCGTCAATCCATCTACGTCCAGTCGGTGCTTCTCCGTCGTTTAACACTTAGAATCTTTTAAAGTCCAACACTAGAAACTTCTCTGAATAAATCAATGGTTCACCAGTACGGTCCGCTGATCAATCGAAGGACCGTCATTTATGCTCATAGTTCAACGTTTAGTTAGATTTTCGTGATCTTCTCTCTTAGTCAGAACTGTATAGCGACGGTCACCACCTGATTGACGGATCGTTGATGCCCTTATTAGGTCCTATTCTGCATTTTTTCAGCTGCCTTATGTGTTTTCAACCTAGACATCTTTCGTGCACAACTCTTATGTACAATGCATTGAGAAACCCGTGAAACCACGGTACATCAATATGCTTTATGAAGTTTAAATTGTCTATCTTTTATAGATTATGTCTATGTGAAGTAAATGTATAGGTAAAGAATGATAGTGTGTGATGTATGTTGAATGAAAGTATGGATATGTTTAGGAGTCAATGTTATGAAAATGGTGATTATGTGAAAGGTATGATCACATGGATACCCTTCATGAGTCTATATGTGGTGTTCAATAGTTACCGTTGACCTATAGTAAATGAATGTCTTAGACTCCGTGGGGGAGTTATTCTTTTCACTAAGAGGATTTGAAGAAGGGGTGGGTACACTTCGTGAGTAGAGATGTTATATGTACCTCTTGAGATGAGTTCTCCTTGCTACAATATGAATGAGTAACTTAGACCCAATCTCCTTATTCCTTAACTATTTTCCCACATAGGAGTAGCTATTGAAACCCCATGTAAAGGCTTAAGAATGACCATATGTTAGGCACGTTGGGATCCCTCATCAGCTAGGGGTTAATACCGGGATCGCATGTCTAGCTCTTTTTGGTCTATGTCGGTCAAAGCTAGCACCCACAACAGAATGTAATGAACTAAGTCTTCTAAAGAGTGTACTACTTAGGGTAGGTGCTTCTATGTGACGTTATCTATCCGTTGCACAAGTAGGCACTTTAAAGGGAAGTCTTGGTGTTTATTTATATGCAATGTATGAATGGTTCATTATGTGACATAAATGAAGTTAGGTGATTTAACGTATAATGTTAAGAAAGAAAAAGTTATGTATTTTATGATGAAGTTTATGAATGATGAATGTGGTGTGCTTGATCTAAGGGAATCCCAAAGGAGCACCTTGTGGGAGTAGTAGTATGGGATGCTACTTTCACATTGTATCTATTGTAACTTGGGGTTGTCTTGGAGAAGGTAACTTATGTGAAGTCCTTAAATGAAAGTATATTTCTTTAATGTCTAGTTATAGAATGTGCACTTGTTACCGTTGCGACGTAAGCCTAAGGTAGTTACCCTTGAGGATCACATGAGTTCACTATGAGTTGAAATGAGTTCAATATTAAGTGTACTTTTGTGCGAAAATTATGAATGTTTCATCATTTGTGATAAACAATTATTTATATGCTATTTTAATTCTATATTCATGGAGTATTTACTCAGTTAACATGAAAGCTTTATCTCTACAAAAAAGTCCTCTTTTGCAAGTTTTTGCATAAACCATCCTTAGTACAATGTTTGTTTAGACCCCATACTATTCTATACTCTATAAATATTGGTTGGAAGCAAGTGGAAGTCTAGAATACAAAGCTTGGGATCGACACTCTAAAGACTCGGTATGTCCTCATGTATTGAGGACATAATCTTTATCTATTTAGTTCTTCTATTAAGACTTGTATAAGACTTTTTATGTATTTTCTTTCAGTGTAAAGGGTCGTGTCTCTAAGATATTCAAGTGGTGTTTTTTCAAGTTGGCTTATGACGATGAGACTACTGTTTAGTATTTTATCAAATATATTTCCTTATTATTATGATTTACGTGAAAAGTTTTAATTTTGCACTACTTTTCATGTCTTATGCAATGAACAATAGTTAAGATTCTTTTAAAAGACCCCAAATGGTCAAGTACGCCTTTTTACACCTCAAGAGTGCCCACTTCTTCTAGGGTGTACTTGGCGGTCGTTACAAGATATATGCACATAAAAAAATTTGAAGACATTCATAAAAGGGACCATTTCTTTAGAATCATGCTAAGTCATTTCAAAAACCTTTATGCACATAGAAGAGAAAATATACAAGACAATGATCACAACAAAACAAGAAAGGTTCATAAACAAGAACAATCTTATCATAATGTCACATTAGCATTTCATGTTCAATAAGTCATATCTTCAACATAAAAGACCCTTACCAACAATATCATCCCTAGACTACAAGTGTAATGCTCATGTAGAGCCCCATAACCCCACACAATCAAGTAAACAAGATAGGAGATCATAAGTAATGACTGCTTAATAACATGTATTATTATAGGTAGTCATCACAAAAATTAACAACGTAGACCGATACAATGTTCATCAATGTAACCAAATCATATAAGAATAACATCATAGAAAGCAACATTATACATTTCATCATATCATAACACATAATAACATAAGAACAAAATCCTAGGACTTCCTTCAAGGCCAACATGTGCAATATATAGATAGATTCACATACACCTATCTACACTAAGTCAAAACCATTAAGTAACCCTAGTTAGCGCTAATCTTCATTACTTCATTTTACTTTTTGAAACAATTGCCTTAACAAACAAAGATCATATGAGCTAAATATGTGATCCGGTGTTATCAAACCCTACACCGAAAGAAGGTGGTTTACATGCCACAATAGAATTAAAACGTAAACATAACATTCTAGGTGGATCCACTGGCTAGTATTCCTATGGGGGAAACATAGTTCAATAATTAGCAGACATGATTGAGACCCTCTTTATTCACCATTGTATTGTAATCTCTACCTTCCAACATTGGCAAGGGACACCTCTCATATCTAGTTCACTCTGTGCTAAGCTAAAGTTCCTTTTTGAATTGTCTTTAAGCCTTTATTAATCATCGTAACTTAGTATAGGTAATAGGAGACTAACCCTTTGTATATCATAATAATTATATCATTTGGAATCGCATGAGAACTTACTTTTAATACAACCCTCATATGTGAGGTAAACATCATTATCATCATATCATAGTAAGGCACATGAGTGATTCACAATCAACCACATTATATAGTCATACCTTAATCATAATCTCACAATGCATATAGTCAAGACATTTAAATTTTATTCATCGTACCATCACCTACTTAATCTAATCATATGCAATACTTCAATTGAACATTGTCAAGTATAATCCATCATAATTAAATTAAAGGATTCAAGATCAATAAATTAAACCAATTCACCTTCAAATTCTTACTCAAGGTTTTACCATCAAACCAACCATATTCATCCATCAATATACTTAATAACATCATATAATATTAATTAACACAAGAACTAAGTGGATTGTATCATCACTAACAAATTCAACATCAATCCATAACCTAGGGTTAGGGGAATCGGTTTTATAATAAATTCTTCAACAATTAGATTCAATCCCAATAATACATTACCCTAGGCAGTCCATGAATGAAATAAAATAGTTTAAACAAGTCAAACAATCAACACATTCATCAATTCCCATCATTTCATAAGTAAGATCCAATATTTGGGGAAATTGGGGAAAGGACATGATCGACACAAAATACCCTTAATTAACATCAATTACAAAACTATATATACCTAATTATCCATATGCAATCACAATTTGACATGATCAATCATCAATTTAATTTTAGAAGAAATTTCATTCGCAGAAAAAAACCCTAGGAATCGGGTGATATAGAATTAACTTTTAAAGAACCTCCTAGGAAAAGGAAACCCAACAGTGAAGAACTAATACCTTACTTAAGTTTTATTCATAAAATTAGAGAAAAATCCTATAGAATTTGATCTTCTTCTTCAAGCTTGTTGATATTTTCAATGGACGTTGAATACAGAGAGAAAGTAGAGAGAGGTGAGAGCTTTTGTGTTTTGATTGGGGGATTTGATTTGAGTGAGTGAATGTGAGGTAAAACTGATTGAAAATAAATATATAACCCTCCCATGAAATAGCAAAAAGACCCCTCATTTAAGTTCACCTTTTAATGAAGTCGAACATGAGTTTAATATTTCAGATTTTCATCGGGGAAGCAGTTCGCAACGCGGAGCTTTCCCGCAAGATTTTCTAATAAATTTTAGAACGACAAGGTGTGCTACATGTCCGTGACGTGGACATGATTTTTGTCCATGGGTGCACCAAGTCTGCGACTGCTAGTGCGATTGCTTTATGCCTTTTGGCAGCTTGCTTGGCCAAAGGTCGACTCCCTTTGTGGACCCCTAAGGCGGTACTTGGGGGGTCAGACCTTGACTTTTAACCCTATATACATTAGTTTACCTATTTAAATTAATTTAACAAGTTTTATACTTGATTCAATACTTTTATACCTTCACGAAACCTAAAGATGTTTTACTAGTTCAAGTGCACCAGTTTACGGACGTCTTCGACGTTTCTTAACGTTTTTACTCTAATAATTCCTAACTAGTTTTAGTACATTAATTAAGTCTTACAAGAAGTGTTATAAGTCTCAATTCATCATCTGAGACTCTAGATCAAGTCAGGGACTTTCGTAGTGTTACATTATCCCCCGTTAGGAACATTCGTCCTTGAATGACACCAATATCATTTGTAGGGGAAGGATAGACTCAATAATAGTAGAACAACCTATATCTTGCATATAACATCATTATAGTCACAATTAATATGAATACTTCAGAACTCCATTCAACACTTAACATGGCATTACACATAGAATATCGAACTAAGACACATAAAATCTCAATATTTCATAACACATTATGAGGAACTACCTTCTGAACATCAACATGAGCTCAAAGTAACATTGAAGAGTTACCATGATATTCTTCACAAGAAAAAATCAAAATACCAAAAATCTCAAGAAGTGAAAACATATATTTCACATTAGTGCAAGTTAACAAAAAAAAATCTTTTTCATGAAAAACCATTTTTGCATAACACTTTATAAAATATGCATATACTTAGAAACAAGGAATATTCATATTATTCATTATTTATTTTAAGAGGAATTACTAACCTCCATTAGGAAATAATATGAGTATAGAAGGATTTTATATCAGCCTCGGCCTCCTATGTTGCTCCTTCAACTAGATAATTTCTTCATAGGACTTTTACGGAGGCCACCTATTTTTTCCTCAACTTCTTAACATGGCGACCTAGAATTTTCATGGTAACCTCTTCGAAGGAAAGGCTCTCATCTACACCTAACCCTTCAATATGAAGAATGGACTCGGGATCGTCAATACATGTTTTAAGCATGGAGACATGGAATACCGGATGAACCAAAGATAGTTCACTAGGTAATCTTCACTCGAATGCAACCTTTCTTACCCACTTTGAATTCAAGATCTCTTCTTCTACTGTCGCATAGGACTTTTTTCGAATTTATGTTGTTTTCAACTTATCCCTTATCAACCGAAACTTCTCTAGAGCATCAAAGAATATCTCTAGACCAAGGAGTCAGTACTCACCAACCTTAAACCACCCAACTGAAGACCTACATCTGCTACCATAGAGTGCTTCAAAAGGAACAATGGCAATACTCGAATGGTAGCTATTGTTATAGGACAACTCAATCAATAGTAAGTGATTGTCCCAATTCCCTTTGCATATAACACAAGCTCTTAACATATCTCTAGGGTTTGAATAGTATGGTTCGCTCGATCATCCGTTTAGGGATTAAAAATGGTGTTAAGATTTACTTGAGTACCCAGTCTTTTTTTAAAAGACCTCCAAAAGGTTGAAGTGAAATATGCACCTCTATCCGTTATGATGAACAAAGGGATACCATGAAACTCACAATATAGATCCTTGCATAATCCTCTATAATATAAGTAGAATTAACGGGAATAAAGTGAGCGGGTTTTATCAATCTATCTACTATAACCCAAATTGAGTCACGTTGCCTCATAGTTCGAGGCAATCCAACAACAAGGTTTATGTAATTTCTTCACACTTCCAAGTAGAAACTCCCATTTCTTGGATTAGACCATTAGGCATTAGATGCTCGGCTTCCACTTGTTTGCAATTTTGACACTTTGATACAAACTCCATCCCTTTTCATGCCATCCCACTAATAAACCTCTCTAAGGTCACGATACAATTTTATGGCACCCAGATGAATACAATATCGGGAAGCATGAGCTTCTTCCAAAAACCCTTTTCCTCAAATCATCAATATCCGGTACACACAACCTTTGGTACCTTATTCCACCATACCTCTCTTAGGAGAATGACTCATTTGACTTGTTAAATACCGACTTCTTAAATTCCATCAATATTGTGTAAAGATATTGCTTAAAATTCAACTCAAAAACTAATGATGTCTCAAAGTTATTATGAACCATAAAATCACCATTTGGGCAATCTTTCAATCGAACACCCAATTGGGCAAACCTATGAACATTTTTCATTGGGTCTTTCTTACCCTCTTCCACATTAGACACACTAACCATAGCCATAACACTTAGAGTATCCTCAAACACATTGGCCTTGTTGTGGTGGTAAATAACACTCATGCAGTAGTCCTTCAATAAATTAAAACCATCTTCTTTATCGGAGATTAAAATCCTTTTGAGTAAACACATATTTAGTACTTTTGTGGTCGGTATACAAATCCACATAAGCATCATACAAGTAATGCTTCCATAATTTCAAATCAAACATTACGACCACTAATTCAATATCATGAGTTGTATAATTCTTCTCATGCACCATGAGTTGTCTATAGTAATAGGCTACTACCTTTCGATATTACATAAGGACACAAACCAATCACACTTGGGATGCATCAACATATAACCAAAACACTTGGTACCTTCCGATAAAGTCAATACCGGAGCGGGGATAATCCTATACTTCAAAATTTGGAATGTTCTCTCAAATACTCCAACCACTCAAATTTTACACTCTTTTGGGTCAAGCTAGTCAAAAGAGAAGGAATCAACGCAATACAAACCTCCTATAATACCCTGCTAAACCCAAGAATCTTCTAATGTCAGTTGGAGTCAATGGTCTAGCCCAATTCTTAAATCCTCGGTTTTCTTTAGATCGAACTCAATGCCCTCACTTGAGATAATATCACCAAGAAACGCCCCCAATCTCAACAAAAACTCACAGTTCTTATACTGGGCAAATAGTCGGTGTTTCTTAAGGACTTGTAATACCACTCTCAAATGGTCCTTCTGATCACCCTCATTCTTCAAATATACAAAGATATCATCAATGAAGACAATCACAAAGAAATATCGTAATTTTGGAACACTCTATTCATGAGGTCCATAAAAGTCGTTGGGGCATTCGTGAGACCAAAAGACATCACTAGGAACTCATAGTGCCTATACCTAGTTTGAAATATATTTTAGGTACATGTTCACCTTTCAACCTAATTTGGTGATACCCTGATCTGAAGTCAAACTCTTAAAAGTAGCTTTCCCCTTGGAGTTGATCAAACAAGTGACAATTACAAGCGAGATGATACTTGGTCTTAATAGTCACCTTATTAAGCTGGCCATAATCAATACACATCATAGGGGACACATCCTTCTTCTTCACAAATAAAACCAGAGCTCCCCATGGTGAAATACTAGGTTGAATTAAACCATTGTCTACTAAGTCATTGAGTTGGACATTTAACTTCTTCAACTTCTCCAGAGCCATCATGTACGGAGGGATTGAAATGGGATTCATATCCAGTAATAAGTCAATACCAAAGTCTATTTCCCACTCGGGAGAAATCTTGGGAAAATCATCCAGAAATTCGCTCACTACGGATAGACTCTATAGTGGAATGTGGGACTAAAGATGTTTGACTCTTAAAATATGTTAAAGACACTTATTATATATCAATTTACAAGCATTTAGACAAGAATTGATATGACCTCTAGGAATTGAGTTACCCCCTTCCACTTTAAGACGGGTTCATTCGGACTATTGAATTTAACCAACCTTGTTGGATAATCTATGGAGGAAAAACAAGCACGAAACCAATTTATTCCCAAAATAACATAAAAATAAACCATAAAAAGTTTTACCAGATCTGACTATTGGGTAATGATATAGAACAACTCCAAAAGACTCTTCTAGCCACAACTGAGTCACCCACCAGGGTTGTTAACGAACATGGTTCAATAAAAACATTGGGTAAAACATCAAAATTTCTTGCTACTAAAGTAGTTACAAATGATAATATAGAACCGGGATCAAGTAAATCATAAACATTAGTAAAGAAGACTTTTAACATACCAGTGACAACATCGAGAGATTCCTCTTTCTCACCCCTAGAGTGGAGAGCATCAAAGTGTTTCCTCTTTTGAGTATCAGAACTAGGGTCACTTGCTTGAGCTTGAAAACTCCCCTTTTCTTGACTCCTCACATTTTGACATTCCCTAACCTTATATCCACCCTTTCCACACCCAAAGCAATTTCACGTCCGAACTAGACACTCACCCTAATGATTCTTACCACACTTGGCACAAGAAGGTTTCTTTCTAGGTGAATTTCCACTTCTTATCTTTTGGATTTAGGGTTAGACACCATATCCTTGTTAGTGTTAGGCATATTGGAATGAACTTGGTTGCAAATCCTCATATTGAACCTAGGCATGTCTTGAAATTCAAGCCTACCCTTGGATGTACCTCTCGCTTAAAAGACTATGCCCTCTTAAACTCCATGTTCTTCCTCTTGAGTCTAGTCTCCTCAACTTTTTGAGCGTGATCCATCAAATGAGAGATATCCATATCATCATGGAGCATTGTGGAAACACACTCTTCAACCAAATCCAGAAACAGTCCCGTGACAAAGGGAATCATCTCATCACTTGGGTTAGACACCAAGAAAGGTCCATACTTGGACAATTTAGTAAACTTCAAGGAGTACTCTTGCACAGTTTTACCTCCTTTCTGAAGGTTGATAAATTCCTCCACTTTGTCCTCCATTTTATCCCTAGGGAAGAGCGAATCAAGGAAAGCCCTTCTAATCACCTCCCAAGTTATAGGATCCATTTTCAAGGCCCTATTGTCTCTCCATTGGGTGTACCATGTTTAAGATACATCCTTGAGTTAATAGGAATCTAGCTCGGTCTTTTCATTTGAAGTCAAGCCCATAAGATAAAGATATTTTCTACCTCATAAATGATTTCTTGGGGGTCCTCATTAACTTTCAACCCAAAGAACATATGAGGGTTCATCCACGTGAAGTCCCTCAAGAGGGAAGCCCTGGTACTAACATTTTGTTAAACACAGTTTCCGACCTCCCCATTTGCTTGAACTTCCATGTCTTGAGATTGAGTGACTACCACTTGAACTTGTATGGTCATAAGATTGAGGTAAAGTCACAAATGCCATCTTAAAGACAAGACGAAAAAATCATAGGGACACGCCCCTTTACATTTAAAAGGGACACATAATAACAACTCATACAATGTTAAAAGAATTAGGAACTATGCCCTCGAATATAACATTCTTTACTAACAAGATATAATACCGATAATTCCTTTATCGAAGAAGGGTCCCCTCACTTGCCTAGGGTGAGGTCTTACTTTGTTTTAGCTTTTACATGGCTTTCCCAATAGCTACACCTGTGTGGGCGCATAGTTAAGGGATATGTTTATTGCTACTAAGTAACTCATTCTTTACTAACGAGGAGTACTCATCTGAAGAGGTACATAGGAATACAACATCTCAACTCACAAATTGTAACCACCTCTTTTTAATATCCTCTCGGTTCTAGGCATAACTCCCCATGGATTCTCAACATTCACTACAAAGGTCAAGGATAAATGTTGGATACCATATCTCAACTCACGAAGGGTATCCATCCTCCAACCTATGTTAGAAAGATCTTGTGAATAGTGAGGTTGATAACAAACACTTCAGTTCTACTCACAATGAGTGTTCACCCAAAAATTCCCCTTTTTAACTTAACTTAGCTTTATTCATTCTTTCAAGTGTCTGTGTGTGTACATGTGAGCACACCTTGCACATAAGTATCATATCATTTACATTTCATTCTACACATGCTTCGAGCTTCTTTCATCACATCACACACTTTAACATGCTTCACGTAATCATATATGTCATTTAGACATAATCCTTAGGACACTTTTCATAACAACCTTCATATAACACATTAACAAGAATGAATTCATTTCCATCTATCTTCAAATAATATGCCTTCATGGCCTCATTAACAATACACAAGTAACTTTACACTCATACAATTCAAGTAAACACCTCCACCAAGAAGGTGGACCATACAACTCAAGAACATTTCATAATTAAAACTAAACAACATAACAAACTTACCCTTTAATCCAAGGTCCCATCACCTGTAACATTTTTTCAATATTTCATCATAATATAGTCCTTAGGGAAGTATCTAAACAACAATATCAACCATAAGAAACCAAATATCAAAGACTACCAATTCATGCTCATTTAACCCATTACTTAAGCCAAAATTTCATCAAAATCTTTAACATGTTTTCATTGATGTTTTAGAATTAAAATCACCAACTAAAATCTAGAAACATCATATTTGAATAATTTAAAACATTTTCATGCAAGACTCATATTTAAAGTTGAAGATAGAAGAGGTGAGGGTTGAAAAACTCTTTTTGAACTCTTTTAGAAACAAGATCCTTGAATGGAATAGAGATTAAGGATTGATACCATACCTCACATAGAATTAACCCCAATGATTTTTTATTAAGAAAAGTCCATTAAAAGCCCTCCTAGTTCCTTCTTCATTTCTAGCTTCCATGGAGACTTGAGAGACTCTTTTAAAAGGGAGGGTTGTTGGGTTTTAGGAAATAATGTCTTAAATTAGGTCTTAGGATTTGAAACACTCTGATATACTTAAATAAACCGAAAATGATTACCAAACACCCCAAGCTTTGGCAGATTTTTCATCAGCTTTTGGCAGCACCATCGACGGATGCAACCAACGTTCAGTTGGTGGGGTTTTATAGGTTGACCCTTATATTCAATTTTGGTCCTGGATATCCCAACATACAGGTCCAACCGATGGGGAGATTCGACAGGCCATTGGTTTGACCATTGTCCGACGTTTGCCCTCGTTGGTGGACACTGCCAAGGCATTTATGGGTTCTTTTCTTGGGCCTTTCTATAGGGCCCCTTGTGTGTCCTCGGTGGGGTCTTACCAGGATGTTAAACCCAAAAACATAGTCTTCTAGGTATTAGGAACATCTCACACCAATTTCAAGCAAAACGAATACGTAAAACTCGCTTAAACACATCAAGACACATAAACACTATCTAAGACACACCTTCCGAACGTCATGGATGTTTGACCTCCAAACATAAACAAACTTCACACACTTTCTAAGAACATCAATTTAACATAAAATTAACTCAAGAAACGTTAACGGAGCTCTAGTTCACCTTAATTCATTTTAGGGTGTTACATTCTCCCCCACTTGGAACAACATCCGCCTCGAATGACACTAAAACTTTAAGAACATCATGGACTCAGTTAGCATAACATAACACATTAAAATCATAATAAAAACATCATAATCGAGGCATCAACTAAACAAGGAGAACAACATTACACTTTCACACACTTTGCAACATAAGCAACTTTTGCATCAACTTCACAATTTCAAAACTCACCCTTATCCTTGTTTTATGGAGGAACTACTTATCCAACATCAAACATGATCATAAATAACATATGACAACTCATACTATTATGCAAGAATCTTAATCATTACCAAACTACTAAGGATTTGGTCTCAAGATTGAATAAGAACAAAATAGAAAGATGACGATATCAACTACCTTTATACTCACTCATTATCCCCCACTTAGGGTAACCCCACTATGGGTAATGCCATCTTCAAGGTCTCATACTTCAGAGTATCACTATACTTCTCAGAAGGTAGGAATCCACACTATTCTTAACTCACGTACATCAAGACTAAAATCAACCTCATTCAACACTTAGGCACCACTTAATTCAATCTTATGCATAAAAACTCCCATACTAGGTATCCATACCACATCTCCCCCTTAGAGTAAACCTATACAAGAATCTCGAACAAATAATAAGAACAACTAGGAAACATTAACCACACAAGAGGGTTGCCCTCTACTCCTACAAAACTCTCTACATTCTCTCGACATTCCTAAAATTTACACCTTAAAGCATTTCTACCATCATTGAATATAATCACAAGATAACTAATTTGCTCTCAAAGGCACATTATTCCATCATTATAATTCTTACCATGCCTAGAACTACATCACCATAAAGTCTCTCATCACAACACTTTCACTCTCATAAATCACACCTAGATATAAATAGCATCACATCATAATTTTTAAAATTTACCTTCATATTTTATCTTCACGTCCCAAAACCATTATAACATCAAAACTCACCTTTTCTCTTCCTCAAACTTAGGAACATCTCCCTTCCCATGAAATCACAGCTAGAATACCATCGGATAAGGGAACATAAGATAAAGAGGTTGTATGGAGTTAAGTTCTATGGCACGATTCAAGAGTAGTGAAGAAAGTGAAACTCTATCGTTCTATAGCCTCTTGTTCATGTATGTGTTGCGCCTCACATCAATGACCAAGACTCTACTAGATGTTAGTTGTGAGACTTTTAGATCCTAAGCTATTTCCCATAAACTTATGCTCTGATATCAAGTTTGTCACAACCCGCAAGCCCATCCCCCAGAAGTTAGGGAGGACCCTAAGCTCATGAACGGGTGTACTTGATCCTTTGGGGTCTTGCACTAGATCTTTAACTATCGTTCATTACATAAGATATGAAAACTAATGCGGAATTAAAACCTTTCACGATATTTAATTAAAACAGGAATCTTTTATAAAAACTAAGAAAGTCTAATCATCACAAGCAATCTTAAAGACACGACATAAAAATCATAGTGAAACGCCCCTTACATTTGAAAGGAATGCATAATAAGAACATATACAAAGTTAAAATAATTAAGAAATATGCCCTCAAATATATGAGGACATACTTTGTCTTGAGAGAATCTTTCCCAAGCTTTTCCTTCTTAACTTCAACCTTGCTTCCAAACCTTTACTTATAGAGCATAGAAAATTATGGGGTTAGTAAAATTAATGTAATAAGTATGGCATATGCAAAAATATGAAAAAGGGTTATTTTCGTAAAACACATTTTCATGCCAATTAAGTAAAGCATTCATGAATATAAAAGTAAAACAACATAATAATCATCATGTAACACTTAGAGAAGAATTCCCATAATTTTAAGCAAAAAGAGCATTTTACAGTGAAGTATCCCTATTTTACAGTAAGCTCCTTCAATATTACAGTGAACTATCGTGTTCCAAAAATAGTGAACTTCCAAGGCTAAGTAAAAAGGAAGTGAACTCATTTCCCTAGGAGTTTCCCTAACTAATATTATATTTAGACTCACCAAGGTAATACATGAAGGAAATGCACATACACCTCTTTAAAAACACACCGAAGTGATCCTCAAGACTACCTCTTTCGCCTTACTCACCTCGGGAGAACAAGCCACCACTCAATAACTCACCATAGATTCTCAACACTCTATACTATATGTCAAGGATAACTTTTGGATATCATATCTTAACTCATGAAGGGTATCCATCCTTCAAGCTACATTAGAAAGATCTTGGGAATAGTGAGTTTGCTACTAAACACTTCATCTCTACTCACATGAGTGTTTACCCCAAAATTCCCCTTTTTGACTTAACTTAGCTTCGTTCATTCACTGAAGTGTGTGTGTTTGTACATGTGAGCACACCTTGAACATAAGTATCATTTCATTTACATTACATTTTATACATTCTTATACCTTCTTTCAACACATCACACACTTTAACATGATTCACATAATCATATAAGTCATTTAGACATAATACTTAACACACTATTCATAACAATCTTCATAAAACACATTAACAAGAATGACTTAATTTCAATATATATTCAAGGCATTCATAGCCTCATTCACAATATACAAGTAACTACACATTCATACAACTAAAGCAAACATCTCCACAAAGAAGGTGGACCATACCAATAATGAACATTTCATAATTAATACTAAACAACATAACCAACTTTCCCTTTAATCTAATCTCCCATCACCTATAACAATTTTATCAACTTTTGATCATAATATAGCCCTTAGGGAATTAGGTAAACAACAATATTAACCATAAGAAACCAAAGATCAAAGACTACAAATTCATGCTCATTTAGCCCATTTCTTAAGTAAAAATTTCATCAAAAGCTTTAACATGTTTTCATCGAAGTTTTAGAATTAAAATCACCAAATAAAATTAGAAACATCATATTTGAATCATTTAAAATATTTTCATACAAGACCCACATTTACAATTGAAGATAGATGAAGCTAGGATTGGAAAATTCTTTCTGAAATCTATTAGAAGGGGATCTTTGAATGTAAGAGAGTTAAAGGACGGATTCCATACCTCACATATAAGAAACCACAATGATTACTGATTAATAAACGTCCACCAACAGCCCTCCTAGTTCCTTCTTGACTCCTAGCTTCCATGGATACTTGAGAGAGTCTTTTAAGAGGGAGGGGTTTTGGGTTTAGGAAATAGAGTCTAAAATTTTGTCTTAGGGTTTGAAACACTTTAATGTACCTAAATAACCCTAAAATGACTTCATAGGTTCATAAAAGACTTGGGGTGATTTTACCACCCCAAACCTTGGCAGATTTTTCAGCAGCTTTTGTTAGCACCATCGACGGATGCAACCAACAGACCTTCTATCCATTAATGGTCTGTTGGTGGGGTTCCATAGGTTGACCCTTAGCTCCATTTGGGTCCTGTCTAGACCAACTTTCAGTTCCAATTGATGGGGAAAGTCCACGGTCCACTGGTTGGACCACGTGTTGTCGTTTGCCCTCGTTGGTGGACACTGTCGAGGCAGCTTTGTGTCCGTCTCTTGGGGCCCCCTCTAAGGACCCGTTTGGGTCCTAGGTTGGGTCATATCTTGACGTTAAGCCCCTCAACATAGTTTTTTATGTATTAGGCACAACTCACACCAATTTCAAGCAAAACAAACACGTAAAACTCACTCAAACACATCAACACACATTAATACTTTCTAAGACACACCTTCTGAACGTCAAGGACGTTCTTAAACGCTTGACCTCCACAATTAACCAAACTTCACACAATGACTAAGAACATCAATATAACTCATTTTAACATTAAATTAAATTAACATTCATTCACTAACCTCTAGTTCATCTTTATTCATTTTAGGGTGTTATACTTGGTCTTGTGGAGAAACTTGATTTCCTTATGGAGGGACCTTGTTCTTTAGGGGAGGAACTCCCGCATTAGCAAAATCTTCCTCTATTATCCTTGCAGCCTTATTATTGTATTAATCCCCTATATCCACAAGAAAAGTATTAGACGTAAAAGGGACACATATAGTTTCAACTCATAAGGCACAACTTTCATGATTAAAAATATAAGTGAGAATTCCTAAGTATCACATAGCCTATGTTTCATAAGTGTAGCACACTTCACATCCATGAACAAAACTTTACGTAAATGTGGTTTAATGAGACATTAATCCTAAGATTATTTCAACCTCATGCTCTGGTACCAAGTTTGTCATGGTCGGGAAGAGCCCCTCGACAAAACCGATGTCGTCCTTGGAGAGGAATAACACTAACCTCTTAACATTCATCATTACATTTCATAGATATAACAATGTGGAAAAATTAAAACTTTTCATATATGTATATATATATATATATAGTGAGATTTACATAGACCTCTAACATATAAAACTTACTTAGGCTTCTCATTTAAACAACATAGTGAATACGTAGGAATGAGTCTAATACTATCTCATATTGAACCATCTAAATGAATACAAATGATGGACATAGCCAATACAAAGTAAATATTCCATTACAAGCTTACATCAATGTTCCAATATATACAGAAAAGAACAATGTCTTGAACATAATATAACTTCAAATCTAGAATGTGGAAGAGGTAACATACTCGAACATGAGGACCTAACAACACTTGGAGGAAAGAATCCAAGTCTTCTTAAATCATCCTCCTATGAACTCAATCTCCGAAACCTACATATTTGAAGAAAACATAAAAATATGGATTAGTACACCACTTGTACAAAGTATGGATATATGCACATAAATCATTTGAAGACATGCATGAAATGAACCATTTATTTAGAAACATGCTAAGTCATTTTGAAAATCTTTATGAACATATAAGAGAACATATACAAGACAAGGATCACAACAACACAAGGCATGTTCATAAACAAGAACTATATCGTCATAATATCACATTAGCATTTAATGTTCAATAAGTCATATAACTTACATACAACCCTTACCAATAGTCCCATCACATTCCTACTAGTGCAATGCACATGTAGAGCTCCATAACCCCACACAGTCAAGTAAACAAGATAGGAAATCATAAGTGATGCCTTGTTTCATAACACATATCATCATAGGTAGGCATCACCACATATATCAATTTAAACTGATACCATGTTCAATAATTTAACCAACATCATATAAAAATGACAGCATATAAAGTCAACATTATACATTTTACGATATTATAATACATAATAACAAAAGAACAACCTCCAAGGACTTCCCTTAAGTCCAACTTCTGCAATGTATATATAAACTCCCATACCCCTACCTACACTAAGTAAAACCCCTTAAGTCACCCAAGTTAGCACTAATCTTAATTACTTCATTTTACTTTCGGAAAGAATTGCCTTAACCTACATAGACCACGTGAGCTAAATGTGGAATCCAGTTTCAAGAAACCCTACACTAAAAGAAGTTGGTCTACTTGCATTGTAATCTCTATCTCATGAGAACCATTGTGAACCTACCTTCCTACATTGGGAAGGGACACTCTCTCATATCTAGTTAGCTCAGTGCTAAGCTAAAGTACCTTTTTGAGATGTCTTTACGCCTTCATTAAACATCATAGCTTATTATATGTCATAGGAGACTACCCCTTGTATATCAAAATCATTAGTGTCACACACGAGGAGCACCCCCTATAAGTAACCGGTGTGGTCGTCCTCGAAGAAGACTAAGACTAACCTCTTAACATTCGTCATTAAATATCATAGGTTAAATTAAGGAAAATTTAACACTTTTTATCTACTTCTACAATGAGGTGTACATAGACCTCTTACATACACATAATATATATAAATAGGGAACTTGCATAGTCGCCTCGCATAGGAAGCAATACATAGGCTTCTACTTTTATTTCACATACTTAATATACCAATATAATCTCATAGGAAGTCTAGAATATATCTCATCTTAAACCATCTAAGCCGAATACAATATTAGATATCAAACCATACTTTATTATAATAAAGTCCTCATATAGGCATATATACAAAGTCATCAAACAAAAATAATGAACTAAATTGTCTTTAAGACTAAACAATATCCAATACCAATATAATTGAATTGTTCTTGGAAAGTCAGGACCTACCGAACTTGGAGAATGGGATTCTAACCTTTTCCAATGTCGCTCTAAAATCTCAATGGCCAGAACCTACATTTTTGTAGTAAAAATATATACATGGAATAGTACATCAATTGTATTAAGTATAGGCACATTCACATAAAAACATTTGAAAGCATGCATGATAAAGGGACATTTACTTTAGAAGACATGCCAAGTCAGTTTAAAGTCTTTAATGCACATTCAAGAATCCAAATAAGCTAATAATCATATATACATTAAGACAGTAGTATCTTCAACAAAAGACCAACATCCTCAAGCCTAATCAAGTTAACATCTCTATAGCATATTAGAACCATAACCAACGTAACTCCAACATCATGTTATAATAAAAAATCATGTATAAGTGTTCATACCATTACAACATAAACAAGACCCTTAATCATAACCCCACATCAAGTCTACAAGTGAAATAACTAAGTAAAGCCCCCATAACCTTACATAACAAAGTAAACCAAATAACGGATCATAAACAATGCCTAACATCAAATAATATAGCATCAAGAGTAGTCATCATCATGTTTAACAAAATAGACCAATAGCATGTTCATACATGAAACCAACACCATATAGTATCATCAACATGTAAAGTCAAGGTAAGTTAATTATTCTCTTTATAAGAGCATAAGAACATAAAAATATCCTTCTAAGACTTTTCTAAAGGTTAACTAGTGCAATTAATAGGTAGAGTCCTAGACCCCTACCAAGACTAACCCAAACCTCTTAAGTCATCTTATTTAGAGTTAACTTTATTACTTCATTTTACTTTTTGAAACATCATGCCTTAACTAACATATACCACATGAACTAATGTGGAATTCGGTATCATGGAAACCTACATTAAAAGAAGCGGACTACTTACCTAGGTAGTACCAAAACATGAACATAGCATCTAGGTGGACGCAATAGCTAGTATTCCTATGGGGGAAACATAGTTCAAGAACTAGGAGTTATTACTTGGGACCCGCTTTATACCTTTGGAATTACAGTCTCCAATCTCATGAGTACAATAGTGAACCTGCCTTCCCTACTTGGGAAGTGACACTCTTCACTACTAGTTCAATCGGTGCTAAGCTAGAGTCCCTTTTTGAAAGTCTTTCTTTAGCAATAACAAATTAGTTTAGATCATAGAGAATAGCTCCTTGTATAGTCATATTCATTACCTAAACAGGAATTGCATGAGAACATCCTTTCAATACAACCCTCATATTTGAGATTAGCGCATTGAAAACATCATATCATAGTATGGTACATAGGTACTTTATAGTTAACCTTATATCATTAAATCTTAAGCATAATCTCACAATCAAATAATCAAGATATTTCAATTGCATCATAATACCATACCTACTTAATCTAATTAGAAAACATACTTCAATTGAACATCATCAACAAGTACAAGCCATAACAATTGAAGTAAAGGTTTAGGACAACAAGGACTTACCCATTCTCCTTAAAAAGTCATCATCATGGTCTTTCAATTAACCAACCAGTTTCATCCAGTAATAGGTGTAGTAACATCATTCAATATTAATTAATACAATAACTAGATCAATCACATCATCACTATCATAATTAATTTCAATTAATAACCTAGGGTTAAGGGGTAAAGAATTCATCATGAATTCTTCAAGAAATAGATCCAATCCCAATAATACATTACACTAGGAAGTTCATAGATGAATTAGAATATATAAAACAAGTCTAGAAATCAATACATTCATCAATTCCCATCAATTTATAAGCAAGATACAAAATTTGAGGAAATTGGGGAAAGGGACATGATCCTCACAAATATCCCACAATAATCATAACTTACGCAACAATCTACACTTAATTAGCCATGGCTAATCACAATTAGTCATAGTCAATCATCAATTTGATGTTTAGAAGAGGAAAACTCATTGGAATTGGGTGATTTACAAATAGACTTTCAAAAGACCTCTTGGGGAAAGGAATTCCAAGAGCGAAGAAGTAATACCTTAATTCTTAATCCACGAAATCAAAATGAAATCCTATAGGAATTTTTCTTCTTCCTCAAGATTTTTTGATCCTTTAATGGAGGATTTTAGGAGAGAGAAAGTAGAGAGAGACGAGAGCTTTTGGTTTTTATTTTGGGGATTTTATTTATGTCAGTGAAATAGACATTAAAATAACCCTTAATGAATATATAGTCACCCACTAAACTATACAAAAGACTCATCACTTAATTCATTCTTTTTGTGACGTCAAAAAGCTTAAAATACAAAACTAATGAATCTAGGAAGTAGCTACGTGTCGCGGGGTCAATTTCACATTTAATTTTTGAAATCAGGGTTGAGGCAGTGATCCTAGTGTAGACCCCGACTCGCGAGGCCACTTTTGTGATTCCTCATATTGCTTGTGAAGCACGTAGTATCCTCTTGTTTCTTGGTTGCACGCAGGCTTCTTCAGCAGCCTGCTTACCCATGTGAGGTACTCCTCAAAGACCACAGGGTGGTCCTTGGGGAGTCGTTACTCGACGTTTATACCCTATATACTATATTTTACCTATTTAACGTCTTTTGACTAGTTTTAGACTTCATATGGTACTCCCAAACCATCACACAACATAGGGATGTCTACTAGTTAAATTTTGCAGGTTTCTGAACGACATGGAAGTTTCATGACGCCTTGTCTCTAAGACATCCTTAAGGGTTTATAAACACTATTTTAGTCTTAGAAAAAGTGTTTTAAGGTTTAGTTAATCATTTGAGGCTCTATATTAGGTCATGTACTTTCAGAGTGTTACATTATCCCCCCTTAGGAACATTCGTGCCCAAATGACACTAAAATCTTTTGTAGGAAAAAATTAGACTCAATACTAGAAGCATAACAAAAAACATTCATATAACCATCACGAGTCACAAATCATAGGAGTACTTCATAACTCCATTCAACACATAATCATGGCATAACACATAGCAATTCAATAACAAGTCATTTCACGTAAGAGCTCAACATTCATAACACATATTAAGGAGATACCTTCTCAACACCAATCCTAAGCTCAAAATGAAAGCAAAAATTAACCATGATATTCTTCGCAAGAAAACATCAAAGGACCAAAAAAAACTCAATAAGGTAAAATCATATATTTTACAAAAGTGCAAGTTAACACAAAAAGACTCTTTCATGAAAACTCATTTTCACACAATCTTTATCAAAATATGCACATCCTTGCAAAACAAGTCATATTCATTACTTTATTATTAATAGGAACAAGTGACCTTAACTAGAAAAGATATGAGGATAACAGGACTTCATGTCGGCCTCGGCCTCTCATGTTTATCCCTCAACTAGGTAATTCTTCCATAACACCTCTACGGAAGCCACCTCCTTGTTCCCCAACCTCTTCACTTGTGTATCAAGGATTTCAACCGAAACCTCCTCATAGGAGAGGTTCTCTTCCACACCTAGGGCCTCAATAGGAAGTATTGATTCAGGATCACCAATGCACTTTTTAAGCATGAATACTTAGAAAACCAGATGAAACGATGATAGCTCACATGGTAATTTTAATTCGTACGCAACCTTTCCATCCCTTTGCAAAATTTCATAAGGGTCCACATAATGAGGACTCAACTTCCCTTTCTTGCTTGATATCACCACTCCTTTAGGGGTAAAATTTTTAGATACACTTTCCCCCCTCTTTAAATCCTAAATATCTTCTTCTATGATCGAATAAGACATTTGTCGTCTATTAGTTGTTTTCAACCGATTTGTTATTATATAAAATTCTCCAAAGTCTTCAAAATTATTTTTGGAACCAAGAAATAGACTTGCCCACTTCAAACCATCCAATAGGAGGTCCACATCTTCTTCCACACAAGGCTTCGAAAGGAGCCATAGATATATATGAATCGTAACTATTATTATACAAAATTTCAACCAAAGGAAAATGTGTATCCCAATTTCCCTTGAAATTAATTATGTAAGATCTAAGCATATCCTTAAGGTTTTGAATAGTGTGCTCCGCTTGACCATCTCTTTGGGGATAAAAAGTGGTGCTTAACATCACCTTAGTATTCAACCCTTTTTAGAATGACCACCAACACCTAGATGTGAATTGTACACACCTATCCTACATGATGGATAACCAAATATTATGGCAACACACAATCTAATCTATGAATATCCTTGCTTAATCCTCCGCCAAGTTTATGGACTTAATGGTAATAAAATGAGTGGATTCGGTCAATCTATCCACAACCGGCCATATAGAATCATGTTGCTTTTGTGTCCGAGGCAAACCTACCACGAAGTCCATATTTATTTCTTCCCATTTCCAAGTGGGAATTGTATTTATTGAAGTAAAATAATTTGTTTTGGTACTTCGCTTTCACTTGTTGGCAATTCGGAAATTTTGCAACAAATTCCGCTATGTCCCCTTTTATGTCTTCCAACCAAAACACTTCTCTAAGGTCATGATACATATTTGTAGAACCCAGATGAATGGAATAATGGGAAACATGAGCTTCCTCAAGAATTTGGTTTCTGAAGTGATCAACATTTGGCATAAATAACCTTCCTCGATACCCCAAGACACAATCCCCCCTAAGGAGAATGACTCATTAAGCTTACCAAAAACCGACTCTTTCAATTTTATCAATGGTTGATTGAGGTATTTCTTAAACTTTACCTCAACCACCAAACATGGTTCGGAGTTATGATTGACCATAAAACTATCACTTAGAGAATCTTTCAATCTAAACGCCAAAACGAGCTAACCTATGAACATCTTTCACTAAGTCTTTCTTGGCTTCTTCTACATGAGACACACTAACCATGTTCATATGACTTGGAGCATCCGCAACAACATTGACCTAGATGGGGTGGTAGAGAAAACTCATATCGTAACTCTTCACTAATTCTAACCACCTTCTTTGTCAGACATTTAACTTCTTTTAAGTAAACACATATTGAAGACTTTTGTGGTCGGTATACACATCAACATGAACACCATACAAGTAATGTCTCCATATTTTCAAGGCAAACTCCACGGCCGCTAACTCAAGATCATGAGTTGGGTAGTTCTTCCCATGCACCTTATGTTCTCTAGAAGCATAACCTACTATTTTCCCATGTTGCATAAGGACAGATATAAGCACACCTCAAGATATATCACAATATACAACGAAGCACTTGGTACCCTTGGGTAAAATCAACACCGGAGCTGAGGTAAGCCTTTCTTTCAAAATTTGGAAGCTTCTTTCACATGGCCCCGACCACTCAAATTAAATACTATTTCGGGTCAACATAGTCAAGGGAGATGAAATGGATGAAAAACCATCCAAAAACCTCCTATAGTATCCCACTAGACCAAAGAAGCTTCTAATGTCTGTTGGAGTCAATGGTCTAGGCCAATTCTAGACCGCCTCAGTTTTTCTTGGATCAACCTCAACTCTCTCGATAAAGATGAAATGATGATGAAATGTTACCGAACTCAATAAAAACTCATATTTTCTATACTTGGCAAGTAGTTGATTTTCCTTAAGCACTTGAAACACCACTCTCAAATGGTCCATGTGCTCAACCTTATTTTTTGAATATACCAAGATGTTGTCAACGAAGACAGTGACAAATGAATCTAGGTAACTTTAAAACACCCTATTCATAAGGTCCATAAATTCCACCGGGGCATTGGTGACACCAAAGGACATTACTAAAAACTCATAGTGACCATATCTTTTTTTAAATGTCGTTTTTTCGTATAACCTCACCTCTCACTCTAAGTTTGTGATACCCCGATCTCAAGTCAATGTTAGAAAATTAGCTTGCCTCTCTGAATTGATCAAACAAATCGTCAATCGGAATTAGAGGGTACTTGTTCTTCATAGTGACTTTATTGAGCTTGCAATAATTCATACACACTCTAAGAGACTCATCCTTCTTATTCACAAAAAGTACCGGAGCACCCCATGTAGAAATAATAGGTTTAATAAATCCTTTATCTAGTAATTCTTTGAGTTGAGACTTCAACTCTTTCAATTCGTCCGAAGCCATCCGATATAGAAGAATTGAAATGGGGTTGGTATCATATAGTAAGTCAATACCAAAATTAGTTTCCCGTTCAGAGGGATTCCGAAAAGATCATTAGGGAAGACCTCAGGGAAATTCCCTCACTACGGGGACCGACTCAATAGGAGGAACTTTGGAGTAAAAATCTTTGACTCTCACAATGTGATGTAAATACCTTTTGGATATAATCTTACAAGCCTTTAGACAACAAATGATACGATCTCCAGGAATAGAACTCCCCACTTTCAACTCTAAGACGGGTTCATTTGGAAAATTGAACTTGACAATTCTTGTTATACAATAAATAGAAGCAAAAAACTCATGCAACCAATCCATTCCAAAAATGATATCAAAATCAACCATATCAAGTTCTATTAATTCAGCATGAGTAACTCAATTGCGAAACATTATAGCACAATTTCTATCTACCCTCTTTGCAACCACTGAATCACTTATCGGGGTAGTTACCATAAATTGATCATTTAGGATATCAGGCAAAATATCAAACTAACTAGCTATCAAGGGACTAACAAATGATAATGTAGCACTCGGGTAAAGTAAAGCATAAACATCAATAGAGAAGATTTGCAACATACTAGTCACCACATCGGGAGAACTCTCTTCTTCACCCATGGAGCGAAGAGCATAAAAGTGATTCTTTTTTGGAGCATCCGTATAAAATTCACTAGATTGAGCTTTCCCGCTTCCTTTGTCTTGCCCCTTCGCATTAGAACGATCTTAACATTGTGCCCACTCTTGCCACACCGAAAGCAATTGTTTGTCCCTAACAGGTAATCACCATAATGCTTCTTGTCACACATTCAACAAGTTGGCTTCTTGCTTGGTGAACTAGTGCCTCTTCTCTTTTGAGACTTAGGGTAAGACACCCTATCATTACGAGCCATTGGAAATTTGGAAGGAACATGATTAGAAACCCTCTTCTTGGACCTAGGCTTGTCTTGAATTTCAAGCCTACCTTTAGAAGAACCACTTTCATAAGATCTTGCCTTCTAGACCTCCCTATTATTCCTCATTTACCTAGTTTCTTCCACTTGTTCAGCATGAACGATGAGACAAGAAATATTCATATTATCATGAAGCATAGATGAGCTACATTCTTCCCCAAGTCATCAAACACCTCCATAAGAAAATGACTCATCTCATCCGTTGAGTTTGAAACAAAGGATAGAGCATACATTGACATGATTTAGTGACACATCGATCCTAAAGATATTCAATCTCATGCTCTACTACAAAGTTTGTCACATCCGGGGAGAACCCCCTAGATGTAATTGGTGTCCTCTTCCTTGAAGAGGACCAAGACTAACTTCTTAGCATTTTTCATTGCATATCATAGGTTAAATTGCATAAAATTTGAAACTTTTTATATTTTTCTACATTTAGGTTTAGATAGACCTCTTACATACACATAATATATTTACATAGGAAGCTCACATAGTCTCCACGATTAGGAAGCAATACATAGGCTTTTAGATTTATTTAACATACTTAATGTAGCAATATGATCTCATTGGAAGTCTAGAATACATATCATATTAAAAAATCTAAGTCGAATACAATATTAGGGCTAAACCCATACTTCATTACACTAAAGGCCTCATTTAGGCATATATAAATTCATTAAAGAAATAGAATGCACTAAATTGTTTTTAAGACTAAACAATATCCAATAGAATGATACTGACATCGTACTCGAAAAGTGAGGATCTACCTAACTTGGAGAATAGGATTCCAAGACTTATTCAATGGCCCTCTAAAACCTCAACGGCCTGAACCTACATTTTTTTAGTAAACATAGAAACATGGGTTCGTACATGACTTGTTTTATGTATAAGCATATGCAGATAAAAACATTTTAAAGGATGCATTTAAAAGGGTAATTTATTTTAGAAGACATGCCAAGTCAGTTGAAAGTCATTAATGCACATTTAAGAGAACATATGAGCTAATAATCATATACACATTAAGATAATATCATCTTTAACACAAGACAAATATCCTAAAGCATAATAAAGTTAACATGTGTAAAGCATATTAGAACCATAACCAAGTAACTCCAACGTCATGTTATAATAACAAAACATGTATAAGAGGGCATAACATTACAATATATACAAGGCTCTTACTCATAACCCCACATCAAGTCTATACATGCAATTACCATGTAAAACTCCCATAACCTTACTCAACCAAGTAAACCAAATAAATGATAAAAAGCAATGCCTAACATCACATAATATAGCATCAAGAGTAGTCATTATCATGTTTATCAATATAGACCAATAGCATGTTCATATATGAAACAAACATCATATAGTATCATCAACATGTAAAGTCAACATATGTTAATTATTTGCTATATAAGAGCATAAGAACATAAAAACATCCTTCTAAGACTTCCCTTAAGTCAAACTAGTTCAATGTATAGGTGGAGTCTTATAACCCTACCTAGACTAAGTCAAACCCCTTAAGTCATCTTAGTTATAGTTCACTTATTACATCATTTTACTTTCGGGAACATATTACCTCAACAGAGATAGACCACATGAGCAAATATGAAATTTGGTGTCATGGAACCTTACATTGAAAGAAGGCGGACTACGTGCCAAGGTCGTACAAAAACATGAACTAGCATCTAGGTGGATCCACTAGCTAGTATTCCTATGGGGGAAACATAGTTGAAGAACAAGGAGATATTATTTGGGACCTTCTTTATGCCTTTGGAGTTATATTCTCAAATTTCAAGTGTACAATAGTAAACCTCCCTACCCTACATGGGGAGGGACACTCCTCACTACTAGTTCACTAGGTTTTAAGCTAGAGTTCCTTTTTGAAATGTATTTCTTTAACAATCATAACATATATTAGGTAATAGGATAATAGATCCTTTTATAGTCATAGTCATTATCTCAATACGAATTGCATGAGAACATCCTTTCAATGCCACCCTCATATGTGAGATTAGCACATTAACATCATCATATCATAGTAAATCACATTGGTACTTCATAACCAACCTTATATCATTACTTATTAAGCATGATATCATAATAAAATAATCAATACATTTCAATTTCATAATCATACCACACCTACTTAATCCAATTACAAAATATACTTCAATTGAACTTCATCACCAAGTAAAAGCCATCACAATTGAAGTAAAGGTTTAGGATAACAAGGTCTTACCCAATTTCCTTCAAAAGACATCATCATGGTCTTACCATTAACCAACCAATTTCATCCAATAATAGGTGTAGTAACATTTTTCAATAGTAATTACTACAATAACAAGATCAATTGTATCATCACTGTCCCAATTAAGTTCAATTCATAACTTAGGGTTAAGGAGAAAAGGGTTCATCATGAATTCTTCAAGAAATAGATCAAATCCCAATAATAAATTACCCTAGGAAGTCGATATATGAATTAGAATAGATAAAAACAAGTCTGAGAATTAATACATTCATTAACTTTTATCAATTTATAAGCAAGATCCAAGATTTGGGGAAATTGGGGAAATGGACATGATTAACACGAATTTACCACAATTATAATCAATTACTCTACAATCTACACTTAATTAGCCATGGGTAGTAACAATTAGTCATAATAAATCATCAATTCAAAGTTTAGAAGAAAACCCATTAGAACAGGAAAACCCATTGGAATTTGGTGATTTAGAAATAGACTTTGAAAGGACCTCTTTGGGAAAGGAATCCCAAGAGTGAAGAACTCATACCTGAATGAAGCTTAATCCATGAAATTCAAGTGAAATTCAATCGTAATTGGACTTCTTTATCAAGCTTTCTTGCTTTTTCAATTGAAGATTTGGGAGAGAGAAATGAGAGAGGGATGAGAGCTTTTGGGTTTTGTTTGTTGGATCTGATTTAGGTGAGTGAAAATGACTCTTAATCAATAGATTGTCACCGCCTAAATAATCCAAAATACCCCTCACATAATTGGGTCTTTTTGTGAAGTCAAAATGCTTAAAATACGACACTAATGAATCTGGGGAGTGGCTGCGCGTTGTGGGGTCAATTTAACATTTTATTTTTAAAAATTTGGTTGAGGTAGTAAGACTTGTGTAAAACCCTCATCACGAGGCAACTTTTGTGCCTCCTCTTGTTTGCTGCACGATGCGTAGCATCCTCCACGTTCTTGGCTGCGCGCATGGTGCTTTGGTAGCCTGCTTGCCCATCTTCGGGCCCTTCTCAAGGATCTTTTTGGAGGTCTTTGGGGAGTCGTTGCTGCACGTTTAGACCCTATAAGTTATATTTCAACCATTAAATTTCTTTCTACAAGTTTTAAACTTCATATGGCTCTCCCAAACCTTCACACAACATAGGACCCAAAACTTCCTATATGAATTATAAACACTATTTTAGGATTAGAAACACTGTGTTAAGGTTTATTAAATCATGTGAGTCTCTATAGTTCATGCACTTTCAAAGTGTTACAATTACCTTTTTTTGGATTGCATGAGAACCTCCTTTCAATCAAACCCTCAAATGTGAGATTAACACCATCATTATCATATCATAGTAAGGCACATAAGTAATTCACAATCAAACTTATATCATCATACCTGAATCATAATTTCACAACTCATGTAGTCAAGACATTTCAATTACATTCATCATACATCACCTACTTAATCTAATTACATGCAATACTTCAATTGAACATCATCAAATATATGCCATCATAATTGAAATAACGGATTCAAGATCATAAATTCTTACCAATTCACCTTCAAATCCTTCCTCGAGGTTTCACCATCAACCCAACCATATTCATCCATCAATGTAGTTAATAACATCATATAATAGTAATTAACACAAGAACTAAGTCAATTGTACAAGATTATACAATTCAACATCAATCCATAACCTAGGGTTATGGGAATCGGGTTCAACTTGAATTATTCAAGAATTAGATTCAATGCCAACAATGTGTTACCTTAGGCAACAAGTCAAACAATCAATACATTCTTCAATTCCAATCAATTCATAAGAAGATCCAAGATTTGGGAAAATTGGGGGAAAGAGATGATCCACACGAAATACTCCTAATTAGCATTAATAACTCAATAATATATGCTTAATTAGCCATAGGCAATTACAATTTGACATAATCAATCATCAATTTCAAGTTTAGAATAAAACTCATTTGTAGAAGAAAACCCTTGGAATTGGGTGATTTAGAAATTATCTTTGAAAGGACCTCCTGTGTAAATGAATCCCAAGAGTGAAGAATTCATATCTTAATGAATCTTTATCCACAAAATTTGAGTAAAACACTACAGAATTTGGTCTTATTCTTCAAGATTCTTGCTTCCTTCAATGGAGGTTAAACAAAGGGAAAAAGTAGAGTGAGGTGAGAGCTTATGGATTTTGATTTGGGTATTTTAATTTAAATGAGTGAATATAAGGTGAAACTAATTAAACATCAACAGATAAACCACCCATGAAATACCCATAAGACCGCTCACTTAAGTTGACCTTGTAATGAAGTTAAACTTGAATTTCAAATTTCAGATTTTCTTTGGGGAACAAGTTTGCGATGCGGAGCTGTTCCCGAAAGATTTTCTAAATTAATTTCAAAGCAGAAGAGTCTGCTTCATGTCTGCGATTCGGCATGATTTCTGTCTATGGGTTAAACATGTCCGCAACGCGGACTTGCTCTCTACTAGTGCAATTGGTTCTGCCTTTTGGCAGCTTGCTTGACGAAAGGTGGGGTCCCTTTGTGGACCCCTAGGGAGATCCTTGGGGAGTCGTACGTGGCTTTTTACATCCTATATACATGATTTTACCTATTTAATGTAATTTTACAAGTTTTAGAATTCATTCAATACTTCTAAACCTTCACGAAAACAAAGGACGATTTACTAGTTCAAGTGCACTAGTTTCTGGACGTCATGGACGTTTCTTGACGTTTTGACTTAACACCTCCTACAAAGTTTTAATATTTTAAGTAAGTCTTAAAATAGTGTTTTAAGTGTCAGTTCATCATGGGAGGATCTAGACCAAGTTAGGTACTTTCAGAGTGTTACATCTTGTACGTTCTTATAAACATTTCATAATTAATCTTTAATCGACATATTTGCCATATTGCCCCAACTTGTAGAACCGTTTGGAGAAATTAATAAAAACCATTTCAAAAGTCCCGAGATAATTAACTTAGTTAATGAAGTGTAAAACTTGAAGAAACACTAATAACAACCTATCTATACCTTCAAAAACTGGCTCAAATGGAGCTAATAGATGGGAAAATGATTGCCACATCTACAGATCACGTTTCTAGCAACGGGGGCAACCTTTAGGTAGAAATCATTAAAAACTAACCTTTGTCATGAAATAACTCCATATTAACCTTATTTTAAGCTTTATTTCTGGTTTATAAGTTAAAATAAATATTTTCATGGCTTAAAACATTGATTAAGCCAACATAAATCATTTTGTACCTGACCCGAATTCTGCCCCGACAGTCCGTAGTAAAACCCTTAAAACTTTTCACTCTGATGTCGGTTGGATATGGGGTGTTGTTCATTCAAAACTAGACTAAAAATAATTAGATTTAATGGGTGAATGTCCTTCTAACTTGTTATATAATGGAAGAAAACATCCAAGACATTAGTCACAAAATTTGAGAGAAATCTTTAAGGAACTTACGATAAATTTCGCCAACTTTTATTTTTCAACTTACATATCACTGGAATACTTTAAATCACATACTAAATCATTCTTAATTTATTACCTACCCTCATAGTCCTTCGACAAAGATACAAGTTAATTTAGACATTTTTGAAATTTAGAGTGTTACAATCACGAACCAGGGTGGAACACCCCAAAAAATTTATGACCTAATCTAGAGACTAACCTAATTAATTATGACATAAAAATTGGTAATTGTAGTCCTAAGTGTTTTGGGAAGGAGACGTGGAAGTTTGGAGGGTTTAGAGACGAAAAATGAAGAAGAAAATGGTCAAGTATCGCGCACCTGGTGAAAAATCCTGAAAATTTCAGCTCCACATCAAAGAGATAATATGAGGTCTTCTACCTCAAAAAGTATTTTTGAAAAATTCATTTGGACCCTGCTGCATGTCGTTGACCCACCTCCAATTCTTTATAATTTTGGGATTTAAGGAAAAGTCAAGTCGGACTTTTGTTTTAAGGTCCAACTAGTGAAGGGGTGTTTTGGGTATTTTTGGAGGGTCAATATAAATAGTTTTTAGTCATATTGAACTCATTAACAAATAAAAATACAAACCACTCAGTTAGAAGTCAAAAAAAATATTGAAGCTCTTCCTTCTCTCTAGTTTCACTCTCTCTTGAACCTCCATTGAAGAACTTGGGACTGACAAGAAGAGGATAAATTCTCAAAGGATTCAACGAAACTTTGTGGCTAAATATTCATTAAGATATTGTTTTTTTCACTCATGGGATTCATTTTCCCAAGAGGTACCTTTAAAGATGTTTTCGAAATTTCCAAAATATCTAAGGTTTTTCTCTACACATGGGTCTTCTTTGATAAATGAAATTATGAATAAGTTATTATGAATTATAAATACTTAAGGTTATTTTGGTGTATAATAATGGATGATTGTTGTTGTTCACTTGGAATTCCCTTGGACCCATTTTCCTACCCAATTTCTATAATCTTGGATTTCATATGGTGAATTGATTAAAGACGATGAATATATTAATTGTTTATATTGATGTTAGTTATGTTATTTCTTCTTGAAATACCTTATATTATGTATTGGTTATGCATTGTTGGGTCGTTGAAGCATGAATTCCCATGATGGGCAGAAGGTATAACTGTTAACACAAGTATGAAAGATTAATTACTTAGATAGTAATGATGTTATATCTAATGTGTTATTTTGGTGTTGATGACAAGTCCCTTAATCTTTAACCCTATACACTTGAATTATCTATGAATTATGAATGTATGATATGGTATGATTATTATAAATTGGTTCTCGTGATTATAATAATGGAATGTTAAAGTTAAAGGTTTACTCACTTGCTAGTGTTTGCAAAGTAAAATGATTGTTCTCACTTATAAACCTTTATGACCTATTATGATAAGATCTTTACATAAGATTCTAGTAAAGACTACTGGAACTTATGTGATGACTAAAGGTGATTACTAAAGGGAGTAGATTCTTAGCACCGAAAGGGCATGAAAATAATATGAGGTCTCACATCTAGTAAGTCGTGCTCCCCACATGGGTTATCTCACATTTAGCAAGTCCGTATTACCAAGATATGTGTTGTCTCATGAGATGGAAACCCCCACGTTTAGAAAATTAGAATTTGTAGTAACAATCTTCTTGACCCTTAACTATGTGCCCACATAGGAATCTAGCTTAGTGTATCCCCCTAAATAGATATGTAAGCAAGGTTTTTGTGCCCACATAGGAATCTAGCTTAGTGTATCCCCCTAAATAGATATGTAAGCAAGGGTTTTTCAATCTCTTTCCCTAATATAAAAGTAAATGAATAAAGTAAATATATAAACTCTTACAAGGGCTTCCTTAAGGGTTTCTTCATAGTGTGAGGGAGGGTAAGGGACTTCACTTGCACATTGCACCTATGGGATCCTAAAAGATGGTTGTAGTAGTGTTCTTTTGTGATTATGTTTTTACGCCTTATGTGTGTCAGGCTATGTATGATCTTTATAAATATGGCAAGTCATGATGGAAGGTCAGATTATGAAGGTATGTATGAAGTAGGTTGCAATATTATACTTATCTTTGGATAGAGTTATGGGATTCTATTCTTTGCATTGTACGAAAATTGTTTGGGTTGTCTACATTTGGAGATGATATTATGTTGGGTTTGCTTATGATGCTTAACTTATGTTCATATTGGGTTTGCTTTTTAAAAATCATGTTTTTACTAAAATGTCCTTTTATGCATGTTTCCAATAGTTATTATGCATACAGGCCATACTTCGAGGTCGAATATGATTGTTATGGCTATAGGGTGCTCTCGGGTTGTAAAAAAATTGGTGTCAGAGCATAAGGTTGAGAATATTGTAGGATTGATGTTACAAAATAGCACGTCGAGTAGATTCTTATTCATGAGTGTGAAACGCGCCATACTTATGAATGAGAGGATATTAGATGCTTAGGAACATTCACACTTTTGATATTTATTAGTTGTGCCTAAGAGTCTTGAATCTATCTAGTCCTTTATTATAATCCTTTTCGTTTGCATTTATCCAATTAATACAAGAAGGACTAATTCTAGGACAATCAAGGAGGAGAATGTAAATGAGGTAGTTTCCCCTCAAGATTCTCAAAACCCTCAAGTTTCTATTGAATAAGAGGTTATATCTAATGTCGAGATAAGGGATACTATTCATATTTAACTGAAGTGTTGGCAACTCAAGTATCTAGGGAAACTAGGGTGGAAGTGAACCTTAATGTTAGCACTACCTCTTCTAGGATTAGGGATTTGACAAGGATGAATCCCCCTACTTTCTTTGGCTCTAAAATGGAGGAGGACCCATAAGGGTTTATTGATGAAGTATTCAAGGTGCTAGATGCGATGGGTGTGTCTTCTCAAGAAAATGTGAAACTAGCCGCCTATCAATTCAAGATGTGGCTCAAGTTCGATATGAACAATGGATAGAGGATAGGCCTATTAGAGAAGGTCTTCTTAGTTGGGCATCATTCAAGACAACTTTTCTTGATATTTTTTCCCCTTAGAATTAAGGGAGAGGAAAATGCTAGAATATATCAAACTTCATATAGGGGGTATGGGCAAGAAGGAGTATGGCCATAAATTCACTCAACTATCCAAAAATGCTCCTACTATAGTGGCGGATTCTAGGGATAAGATGACTAAATTTGTTATGGGGATATCCTACCTTGTGGTTAATAAATGTAGGTTGGCTTTGTTGATTCCTAGCATGGGCATCTCTCGTCTCATGGCTCATTCCAAACAAATTGAGGATCAAAAGCTTAAGCAAGTTGGTAAGGAGTTGAAGAGGAGAAGGGATGAAGATGGGAAATCTTCCAAGGCCATGTTTGAGGTTCAAGATAATCCAATGTTCAAGAAGTGTTTCCCCAAACGAGGTCCTCCTAACACTCCAAGGTCATAAAAGGTAAACTATCTACCACAAGCGTCAAGAAGAAAGAGGTGGTGGTTCTTATGTTGAGAAGCCTATTTGTGCTAAGTGTGGTAAAATATAAGATGCAAGTGCCTAGTATGAACGGATAATTTCTATAGTTGTGGTAAGAATGTTCACATGAATAGGGAATGCCCTATGGTAAAGGCTCAAGGAAGGGAAAATGCTCAAACACAAGCAAGTTGTCCGAATTTCGATTCTTTTAAGAAGAACCACTTATATGCTCTCAAATGCCGGGTGATCAAGAGAGGTCTCCAGATGTTGTTATCGGTATGTTACAAGTATTTTCAATAAATTGTTATGCATTGTTGGATCCCTTTGCCACATTGTCTTTTGTAATTCCTTTAGTGGCTATGATATTTGATATGCTTCCCGATGTCTTGGATGAACCCTTATTTGTTTCTACCTGGATGGGTGATTCCGTAGTTGCTAGAAAAGTATATAAAGTTTCTCCCATTTTTTCCGAATAGAGTCACATCGGTTGATTTGGTATAACTTGATATGTTGGTCTTTAATGTTATTTTAGGGATAGATTGGCTACATGTTTAGTTTTATTCCACTGATTGTAGAACTCGGGAAGTAAAGTTTCAATTTCCTTATAGAGCCAATTTTTAATAGAAGGGGGAAAACTAAATTCCTAGGGGTATGATTATTGTGGGATTCAAGGATCTTGAGTCTGAGACTCCTCCATTGGAGTTGGTCCCCGTATTAAAGGACTTTCTAGAAGTCTTTATCGATGACTTGCCCGAAATTCCTCCTGAACAGGAAGTATATTTTGACATTTATTTATTTTCGGTTACACAACCTATATCAATGCCTCCTTACCAAATGGCCCCGCCTGAGTTGAAGTAATTATACGCTCAACTCAAGGTTTTTCTAGATAAGGATTTTATTCAACCAAGCATTTCTTCATGGGTTTGTAACACTCTAAAAGGTCAAAACTTAATCTAGAGCCTAAAATGAGTGTACATGTGTTGTAAAACTATTTTAAGTTCAATAATAATTTATACAAGTCATTTAGAGAGTTCTAGAGTTAAAACGTCAAGGAACGTCCACGACGTCTGGACACTAGTGCCAAAAGATGCTAGTGTGCCTTAGCATATTTGACGGGGTTTTAGAAGTCAAAATTATATGAGATTAGATGTTAAGGTGTCCAACATGTATTAAAGTTTTTTAGGGTCTAAAAGTCGATGTACAACTCCCCAAGTACTAAGCAACGAGTCCTTGAGGAGGAACCTTGCATTATGGCTAAAAGTTATCTTCAGACAGAAGCCATCGACGAATGTAGGCTACGAGGCGTAGCATGACTGACAAGGCATCGATGGTTACTTAGACATTGTTTCAAAGGGTTCTTTTTGGTCACACTCTGACCAAAACAACTACTGCATAGGACGGTGGAGGTTGTCGTTGTCGACTGACCTATGGACCGTAGGTCAGGTTCTCGTAGGTCAGGGCATATGTTTTGCTATCAAATTTTAATTAGTTAGTTTAATTAAGTTAGTTGGTGAGGGGTTTAATTAGTGATTAGGGGGTGTTTAATAAGGTTAGTTAATTAACTATATAACCTACCCAAGGATTAACCCGACTAACCACATCTTAATTCCCAAACTAAAAGTACTATTCCTTATATCTATGGGAAAAAGGTCTGATATACCCCTCAACTTTTTCATTTAGAGCTGATATATACCCCTACTTGTAAACAAATGACTCATATATACCCCTACTTGTAAACAAATGGCTCACATATATACCTTGAACTTTGATTAGAAGAATCATATCTACCCCTAAATAATTTTTTTTTAAAAAAAATTAGAAGTAATAAATATAAATTTAAAACTAATTTTTTAACTTCCGTTAAATGAAGGTTATATGTGAGCCATTTTGTAACGGCAGGGGTATATGTGAGCCGTTTGTATAACGGTAAGGGCATATATGAGCCACTTTTATAACGAGGGGTATATCAACTCCAAATGACAAAGTTGAGGGGTATATCAGATCCTTTTCCCATTTTCTCTCTCCTAAAGAAACTCCTTAGAAGACAAAGGTCAAGGGGAGTTCTAGGGAAGAAAGAGGTAAAGTTTCCGCCATCAATCTTCATCAAATACCAAGGTATGGGAACTCTTCACCTTTGGGATTCCATTCCCCAAAGGGTTCTTCTAAAATTGATTTTCAAAAGGTGAGTGTCATGTGGGTTTCTCCCTATTAGGAAATTGATCTTCTAAATTGACTTTTCTATGGTTTATTTTTGTTATTATGATTGGACTATGAAGTATTATGATTTAATTATTCTATATCTTGATGTATTGACCTAGTTTGTGGAAGATAAGTTTTCCCCCCAAACCCTAGGTTGTGATCTTAAATTGAATTGTGTAGTAGTGATGTATGTGTCTTGTTTAATGTTTGAAATACTATTATATGATGTTGTTATACCAAGTGATAAATGAATTGTGATTGGTTTATTGTAATACCATGATGATGTCTTGGGAGGAGGAAGAGATATGGATTTGTGATCTTGAATTCTTAACTCTATTGTGATGACTTATACCTAGTGATCTTGATTCAATTGAAGTATATGCATTGTGATTGGATTATTTAGGTTGGTACAATGTTGGTATTGTAATGTCTTATCTTATTAATTATGAGATCATGTTAAGGTTGTGATGCTATAAGGATGGTGTTGATTCACTTGTATGCATTACTATGATATCAAATATGGTGTTGATCTCATTCTAAGGATTGTATTGAAAGGTTATTCGCATGCAGTTCCTAATGACCTAATCATGATGATATACAACGGGTTAGTCTCCTATGACCTAAACTAAGTTGTGATAATAAAGGATGACTTAAGGACATATCAGAAAAGGACTTTACCTTAGCACCGAGCGAATTAGTAGTGAGGAGTGTCCTTTCCCACATCGGGAAGGTAGTCTCACGACCCAAAATGAGCCGCGAGTGGCACCCTCACTTACCCTCCTATGTGAGCGAACCAACCAATCTAAACCCCAACATTTCAACCATAATAAACAGAAAATAATGCGGAAGACTTAAAACTCATTACTATAACCAATAAATAACTTCTAAAATTTAATACTTATTATTCTCAAAATCTGGAAGTCATCACCACAAGAACATTCTATCCTCAAATTACTAAATCTAAGAGTGTCTAGGAAGCTAAATTAAGTAAACAGATGGTCCATGTCAGACATTCAAGGACATCAAGACCTGAATGAGAGATAATCCAGTCCGAGCTAGGAACAATAGCTCACCCTTAAATCTGACGCGATGAAGAATGGCTAGAGTTGAGGACGAGTTGAAGTTGATGGCACATTTGCTGCACACCACAAATAACAAAGAATAAAATTACAAGTAGGGGTCAGTACAAGGCACAAGTACTGAGTAGGTATCATCGGCCAACTCAAAATAGAAAGCAATATATATCAGATAATAACATAAAACCAACCAGATACTTAACAGGTGACAACAACAAGTACCATAACCATTGGCCACAACACCAAGCACATCTATGAGGACTCAAGCCTCCACACCATACTCATTTGGGAAACAGGTTCTTTAAATCTGAGTATATTAGCATGACTCAAGATTCATTCTCTTTACTATCCTGGTGTCGGAACGTGACACTCCGATCCCCTCAATAGTCATTCATCTTACTATCCTGATGTCGAAACATGACACTCCGATCCTCTACTGTCCTGGTGTCTGAACGTGACACTCCGATCCCCAACTATCCTGGTGTCGAAACGTGACACTCCGATCCCCTAATACTACATGTCGGTTCGTGACACCCGATCCCCTAATCTCATTAATTTCAAGTTCATCAACCTTCCTTTATGCCAAGACATCATCATTAATAGAGGGGTTTTAAGTTTTAAGATTCAACAACCTCATTATGCTAATTTTATCACAATTATACAATCACATCATGCAACCACACAATTAAGCATATAGAAGACTTTTACAATACTACCCAATACATATCATTCGCTATTAAGAGTTTACTATGAAATAGCATAAACCATAACCTACCTCCACCAAAGAATCGCGATCAAGCAAGCTATCCCCCAAAACCTTTGCCTTCCTCTACGTTCTTCCCTTTCTCTAGCTCGTTTCTCTCTTCTTTTCTTTTAAATTTTCTCCTCTTTCCAATTTCCTTTGTTTTATCCTAATTACCATATAATTAAGTATAAAAGATGGTAAAAGTAACCCACTATTTATTTCAAGGTTATCTCCTTTAACCCCCAAGTAATTTAATTATTAACATCAAACCACTAA